>CAUYRH010183566.1:0-19873 GCA_963574655.1 Perodicticus potto
TTTTCTCATTTACTGTGTGAAAACATTTTTGTTCTGCATTTAGTAGTTTTCTCCTGACCCTTATCACTTTGATGATCATGTTAGCAATGCCCTGAGCATCAATAACCTGAGTGTGAATATAAAGCAAGTATGCCTGATAAAATCTAGCTTATAAAACTGAAGGGAATCATGACAATGAAGTAAAACAATGGGTGTGCTTCCTAATCACAGTGACACATTTAAAAAATAACAATAGCAAAAATAAAAATGTAGACATGGGCGGCGCCTGTGGCTCGGTTGGTAGGGTGCCAGCCCCATATACTGAGGGTGATGGGTTTGAACCCAGACCTGGCCAAACTGCAACAAAAAACAGCCAGGCGCTATGGCGGGCATCTGTAGTTCCAGCTACTTGGGATCCTGAGGCAAGAGAATTGCCTAAGCTCAAGAGCTGGAGGTTGCTTTGAGCTGTGAAGCCACAGCACTCTACCAAGGGTGACAAAGTGAGACTCTGTCTCTAAAAAAAAAAAAGTTGACACTACACATGACCATTTAGAATACAATGATACAACATTGTACAGTCTTATCTGCAGTCAGTCAGTGAAGAGAATACCAGGCAAAATACTGCCGCATAAAAATAAATTTCAATTCTAGGATCACAAAGCAAGACCTTCGTTATCTGTGATAAGGGAATGACATTTCAAAAAGGGCATATTTTATCTACTGAAGGACATATTTCAAGGGTAATTAGCTATATACTTCTCATATATATTCCTCTGCAACACAAGTTAAGTATTTTGTTTTCAGGATTTAACACCAAATAACTTAGTCTTTCATAATCGGAAGCAAAAAAATACACAAAAAGTCTAAATGCTAATGTACGACTCAAATGTATAAAAGTAGGACATAAATGTGCAATCTACTCCACTCCTTAAACAAATTTAAAGAAACCAAGACTCCATCAAACACCTAAGCTTTCAAAATAAAAATGAATTATACTAATTTTGTTTTCAAAACACAGCCAAAAAATATCTGAGCAAAGAGTTATATTTTACAGCTCTCACTCCTGTTTTAGGGATGCACATCTGGACTGTAAAGTCTTTGTACCATCAACCTGGCTGTAGAAAAACAAGTAGTTTTATATCAATACCTTGGGGACTATGGCTCCCTGGTTTTTTTTTAACAACTCCAGGTAATAGTCTATGTTGCCACAAGTAAAAATCAATGCAAAAATTAACTCTTTAAATCTTTAAATACGTTTCAAAGTACCAAACAAAGCTGAAAACCAAATACAGAAAACTTATAGGAAATACTCAAATTAGGTATATTCCTAGATATTTCATTTTCTTTGAAGCTGTTGTGAAGGGGATTGTGTCCTTGATTAGCCTCTCATCTTGGCAGTTATTGGTGTATGCAAAGACTATTGACTTGTGGTCACTGATTTTATATCCTGAGACATTACCATATTTTTTGATCACTTCCAGGAGTCTTGCGATTGAGTCTTTGGGATTCTCTAAGTATAAGGTCATACTGGCAGCAAAGAGGGAGTGTTTGATCTCTTCTATTCCCATTTAGTTACTCTTTATTTCCTTCTCTTACCTGATTGTATTGGCTAGAACTTTTAGCACTACATTGCACAGTAGTGGCCATTGAGGACAATCTTGTCTGGTTCCAGTTCTAAGTGGAAAAGCTTTCAGTTTTATTCCATTCAGTAAAATATTAGCTGTGGGATTCTCATAGATGGCTTCAATCAGTTTAAGAAATTTGTCTCCTATGCCTGTACTCTTTAGTGTTCTAATTAGAAAAGAATGCTGGATTTTATCAAATGCTTTTTCTGCATCTATTGAGATGATCATATGGCCTTTGTTTTTGCTTCTGTTGATATGGTGAATTATGTTTATGGACTTGTGTATGTTAAACAGGACCTCTATAAGAAAAGAAATAGAAGAAGATATTAACAAATGGAAGAATATATCATTCTTAAAGAATCAACATTGTTAAAATATCTATGGCAATCTGCAGTTTCAATGTCATCTCAATTAAAATACCAACATTGTACTTTCAAAACTTGGAAAAAGTAATTCTTCCTTTTGTATGGAACCAGAAAAAACCCTGTATAGCTAAGGCAATTCTTAGTAATAAAAACAAAGCCAGGGCATCAGCCTACCAGGCTTTAGGCTGTACTAGAAGGCCATAGTGGTCAAAACAGAATGGTACTGGCACAAAAATAGAGACATAGACATCTGGAACCAAATAGAAAACCAGGAAATGAAACTAACATCTTACAGCTGCCTATAAACCTTGATAAACCAATCTTTGATAAACCAAATGAGAACATGCACTGGGGGAAAGAAGCTCTATTCAATAAATGGTGCAGGGAGAACTGGATATCTACATGTAAAAGACTGAAACTTTTCCTTCACTTACAAAAATTGATTAAAAATAGATAAAAGAACAAAATTTAGGCATGAAATGATAAAAATCTTCAGAGAAAACATGAGAAAAACACTTGAAGAGATCAGCCTGGGGAAAAACTTTATGAAAAAGACTTCTGAGGCAATTGCAACAACAACAAAAATAAACAAATGGGACTTAATTAAACTGAAAAGCTTTTGTACAACTAAGGAGACAACAACCATAGCAAATAGACAACCTACACAATGGGAAAAGATATTTGCATATTTTGAATTAGAAAAAAGCTTGATAACTAGGATCTACAGAGAACTCTAATCCATAGGAAAAAAGCCAACAATCCCTTAAATCAATGGGCAAGAGAGATGAACAGAACCTTCTCTAAAGACGACAGATACATGGCTAATGAACATCTGAAAAAGTGCTCATCATCCCTAATTATTAGAGAAATGCAAATCACAACCACCCTGCAATATCACTTAACCCCAGCAAGAATGACCCACATCACAAAAATCTCAAAATCGCAGACGCTGGCATGGATATGGAGAGAAGGAAACACTTTTACACTGCTGGTGGGACTGAAAACTACTACAATCTTTTTTAGAAGGAAGTTTGGAAAATCCTCAAAGAACTCAAAATAGAACTCCCTTTTGATCTTGCAATCCCATTACTAGGCATCTACCCAAAAGGAAAAAAATTCTTTTACCCTAAGGACACTTGCACTAGACTGTTTATTGCACCTCAATTTACAATCACCAAAATGTAGAAACAGTATAAATGCCCACCAACCCAGGAATGGATTAATAAGCTGTGGTATATGTAGACCATGGAATACTATTCAGCCGTTAAAAAAGATAGAGACTTTACATCTTTTGTATTAACGTGGATGGAAGTGGAACGCATTATTCTTAGCAAAGCATCACAAGAATGGAGAAGAAAGAATCTTACGTACTCAGCTTTGATATGAGGACAATTAATAACCTAGTACACAGTACAGGGGGTAGGGGAAGGGAAAAGTGAAGCGAAGGAAGAAGGGACGGGAGGGGGGTGTCACGGTGTGTGACACACCTTGTGGGGGTGGGACACAATTATAAGAGGGACTTTATCTAACAAATGCAATTAGTGTAACCTGGTTCTTTGTACCCTCAATGAATCCCCAACAATAATAATAAATGAAGAAAAAAATACTCAATTATCTATTTTGCCATTATAGTCATGGCTAGAAAAAGGCAAAATTTTTAATTATATCTAGAAGGACATGATATATTAAGGGTAGCCTAAATATGTGTTTCCTAAATGTTTCTGAAAATAAATGAAATCATAAAGATCAACATTTATAGAAGGAAAGTTAACACGACTATTTCATAACATCAGACACTCTAAAATACTTCTGTCCTCACCTGTTCTTTTACAGCATATATTTTTTTTTCTTTCTTTTTTTTTTTTTAATTTTTGGCTGGGGCTGGGTTTGAACCCACCACCTCCAGCATATGGAGCCAGTGCCCTATTCCTTTGAGCCACAGGCACCGCCCTATAGTTTCATATTTTTAAAAGAGAGATCATTTCCCAAGATATAAGGAAACATCTTTAAAAGTGAGAAGGTCATGTTGCTTCATGGTGAACCAAGCCTTCCTTCTCACCACAGCTCTATCATCATTCCACACTGGACTGTTTCCAAGGCCATTCCTAGAACAACTAGAATATATTATGACTCTCTACAGATGACATTGAAAATTCAAGTGTTTCTTCATTGTATCACAGAATAAAATTTACCTACAAGCTTGAAATAGCTTCCTACCAGGAATTTTACTAAGTGCATGGTTCCAGATGTTTGTATGATTATATGTATATGTATATATATATATATATATATATATATACACACACACACACACACACACACACACACACACACACACAAGTATATTCCTTACCCCAATAATTTAAATGAGCTGTATGAGGACAAAAATCCTGCACCATTGACTAACAGAATGTAAAGACATGTTTTGAAATCCATGTACCAAATAAATTCCTTTAGCACTACTGTGGCTGAGGAAATAATGAGCCTACTTCCTGAGATACTTCTCTACGCACTGGGGATATAGCAATAAATAAAACAGAAAACTGCAAAAGTCCTAACTGAATTGCATTTCAGTAGAGACTCTATAGCCACTTCACAACTACACCCTTATTCCAACCAGAATATTTCTTTCTATGCTTAGTGTATTTTCATTAAAGGAAAAGTTTAACAACTTCTTAAAGTAAAAATCATAGAGACCACTATACAAAATGTATCTTAAATATCATTAAGAAGTAAGAATATATTACGATTGGGAGAAAAAAGTGGGCAATAAATTTTGTGAACTTTAACAGCTACAGGGAACAATGTGGAAGCTTAATGTAATAATTAAATATTATGAAACTAATTCTGTTTTTAAGCAAGTACATTATGTGGGAACCAAATGATAGTTGACAGCTAAATATCCAATTCAGATATCCATTTTGTAGTGAGGCTTCAAATAAGACATCTACGGAGTCAAACATTTTTAGGAGGAGACAGAGGTGAGGAGAGAAGAGACAGGATGAGAAAAAGAAAGAAGAGGAGGAAGTAGAAAAAGAAAAGAAAGAAACAGATCTAATACATACTTGAAAAATAGTGTAACAAAAAGGAAACATATCCTGTTATTTATAATATTGGGAACATTTATCATGTTATCTTTTCACCGTACTTTCTGTACATTATCCTTGAGACAAAGTTCAAAGCCTTCCAGGAATAAATGGGTGAAAAAAAAGACTGAATTATGATGTTTCTTATTTTGAGATAAGGTAGAAATGGGCTCAAAGGCATATTTTAAGAACGTTTACATGTTTGGAGCTTAGATATGATTTTTGAGGATTTAGATTTGTGGAAGAATTTCAATACTTAAAAACTAATAATGTCAATATATGATTTTCAGAAATTTCAGAGTGATTTATATGACAAGATTTGTTGTAGTTCTACCTAACCAATGCTCTATCTTCTCTATCTCATTCTTCCACGATGTCCAAAATATACATCTTACTGAAGAAAATGTCTCTCTCATAATATGCAGAAAGCACTATTTTTACATATATACTAAGTGCATAAGTACACTTGCATACTTGCATTGGAAACATAAAATCATTATAGAATAAGGGTTATCTCTTTCTAAATATGAAAATTTATGATAGCTCACATATTCCAATTCCTCACAAATGTATACGGTCATGTCTTAAAAATATGCTTTTAATTTCCAACAGCACTTACTCATATGGATGCAAACTTTAATTGATTTTACTGATCCCTGTAAAATTTACTGATTTTACACCAAACAAGCAAATTGATCAATTATTCTTTAAAATTAAAATCACAAATATGATATGTAAGAGATTAAACAAGGAGAAAAAACAGTAATAAGTCTACTGATGACTACATGTGATACTTTATAAAGTCTGCTATAGTATTGGTTCAAAACATTCCTTCTTCTCCCATATCGGCTGCTGCTACTGCACGCAGTTACCCAACCAGCACACCCTCACTCCCTCTTGCATGAATGCTATGCTGTTGCCATGGATATGGGCTATCTCTCCTTTTTTTTTTCAGTTCTGTTTAAAAATATGGCATTTTCTCCCACCTTAGCAAAACATGTAATTTCATAGACTCAATATAGTCACTTAACAGAATGGAAAAAAATTACTCTAAATTTCAGATCTCCAGTATCCTTTCAATCTCAATGTAACTATAAATATAGGCAAAATTCTAGTATATGGAGACATCAGACTATGTTTTTTAATACCAATGGAAAACTCACTGACATACAGAAATTACAGAGAACCTGAAATCCATTTTTAAAAATTTTATATCAGCTTAGCAGGAAAAAAACCCCACAGAATACTTGAAAAAATAGTTATAAACAAATATAGACTATAGCCATTTGATCTTCATTGTTTTGCTCATTTCCTTCTGGTTGATTGAGAATTTAATTAAGTGGGATACTAAATAGTCACTGCCAAAATTAAAACCACAGGGTAGATTAAAGACCACATGCATAAGAGAAAATGAATCTTTATATTGGTTGATGAATGAGTAAGAGTTCAATTTAGATTTCAAAATCAATTCACTGATATTACCAGCATCAAATTTTCACACATTGAAATTAAGCTCCACAGTACTTCTATATGGTAGTGGTTAATTCTTTGAAAAGAATGAATTGCAATACAGAAGCTTCAGCATTGTGGTGAAAATGCATGTTATCCAAATGAATTAATTGATGAGGGTGGAGCTTTGAGCAAGTAGCATTAGTGTGCTATAGTCCCAGCACCTTCTAGATTATTGACATTGAAGAAAGAAAGAAAAACACGTCCTTTATATGACCATAGAGTGGACATACCAGCATCACTCAGATGCCAATTAATCTTTAAGAAATCAGGAAAAAAATGGCCGGCTCAGTGCCTGTGTCTCAACGGGCTAAGGCGCCAGCCACGTACACCTGAGCTGGCGGGTTCGAATCCAGTCCGGGCCCGCCAAACAACAATGACGGCTGCAACCAAAAAAAAAAAAAAATGGCCGGACGTTGTGGCGGGCGCCTGTAGTCCCAGCTACTTGGGAGGTGGAGGCAGGGGACTTGCTTGAGCCCAGGAGTTGGAGGTTGCTGTGAGCTGTGATGCTACAACACTCTATCCAGGGTGACAGCTTGAGGCTCTGTCTCAAAAAAAAAAAAAAAAAAAATCAGGAAAAAAATGGATAATATATTACAACTACTAGAAGAAATACTCAAAGCACAGGGAGAAGACTACTTTTCTCCACATATAAAGTGCATGCTAGAAATGATAGAGGTAATATAGAATATCGGTTAAAAATGTAGATTCTGTAGCCAGAGTGCTGTCTTCAGATCTTGGCTGAACCATTCAGTCACTGGGTAACTTTAGATGAATTTCTTAAAGTATTTGTGACTCACTTTTCTCATCTCTTTATGGGAATAATAATAGTTGCCAAGCACATGGAGTTACCATGAGGATTAAACTACATTGTGCATTATATTATCTACACATACAGCACTTAGAGTAGCTCTTGGCATCTTCTAAATCTCAAAGAATCTTATGTTACATGACACACTGGAAGAACTAATAGGTGATTAGAGGAAAAGGGGCTTCTGGTTAAACTTTCTATTTTTGATGTTTCAAAGAATATCATGTAATAACCATTGAGTATTTACAAATGAGGTATGATATTGTATGTTCCATTTTGGTTATATAATTCAATTAATCAAGTGTTAAGTGAAATAACTGATTTTTTAGGAAATAAAATTGGACTCTGAAAAGTGAACTAACTTTGTTATGAGCCAGAAGTAGCTACCTGACTCTACATTTTTATCTAATTAAAAAGTTTTACAATCTAACCAAACAAACACCAAAACAAAAGAATTTCTACAAGAGCTAATTTTTATTAACCTAACACATACACACACATGTCCAAAAATATTTAAGGTAGCTAACAAATACATGTTAAACATAAGTCGACAAAATATGCTTAAAATACATGATAAAATTAGACAAAACTGAAGCCAAATCAAATAACCAGAAACAGAATAGGTGGAGGGAGAAACTTCATATTATGAATACTTGAAATCATGTGATCTTCACGAAAGGTCTATGTTACAAAGACCACGGATAAGAGGGTCATTACAGCTAAAGAGTTTTTCTTTTGCAGATCTAGCAAGCAATTTCTTTAAAGAATAAATAAGCTAAGGGGGCAGAGGTTTCTTTGTTTGTTTGTTTTTTCATTTAGAATAGAAATGGTATGCTTCAAGTAGATATACTTTGAGTCAATGATGTCATTTCATAGGAAAAAAAATCAACACACCTTACAAGGACTTAGCAGTTTAAAATAAAGAATGATGTAATACAGAAATAAAGGGAAAAAGGCATTCCAAACATCACTGTTAGCCTGCTTTGCTGATGCTAACAAATCAAGGGCACATTATACCACATTAACGATCAGCACTTTTGAATCTATACTTTAGACTAATAGTCTTTCACATAATTAGACCATTTTTAACCTGTTTGACAATTTTGCTTACCACAAACACTATTTTCTTCTCCAAAGCAGTGAGTATAGCATTATTATTTGGGCATCCTGGCATCTCAGCTATCCCACAGGGATGGCTTATAAGATAATTTAACACCTATATAAAACTAAAGACACTAAATAAATGAATTTTTATTATATGCCTGTAAGCCTATTAAAATAAGGTTTAAATATCTTTCCAACTTTCTCCAGAATGGATAATCAGTTTTCAACAATAAGGACAATAACCAGAGTCACAGGAGGCTTCAGCATTAACAAAACGTGGGCAGATCCATGCATGTCTGTGAGGTCTTGCGCGGTTAATCTTTTATTTTTCTTAAACTCAATAATGACCATAGTTTGCTAATGATCACAGTTTTTCTTCTTGCAAAATAATAAATTATAAAATATACTGTCCAATTTCATCATTCCTCTCCATTAATACGATATTTAAGCCTTGAAATTTAACTTATATACAATAAACATTTACTTTTGTAAAAATTATCTCTTTAATAGGAGTCATATTTAACATTGACAAACAAAGGCTCAAAGTCTGTATAAACTCTTCTCTGCTTTTCTTCCTTTATGGTCATTGTCTATCAGGGCATTACGCACTCTCTCCGTCTCCATATATTTTGCAAAGAAGTTATACAAAGCCCAACTCCTATCAATAAAAGCACTGAAATGGTTACAGCCATCCTCTTAGCACCCCTGTACCTTGACCAAGCTCCAAATAAATGGGGAGAACTGTATAATAATGTAAAATAGTAATCATTTAGTACATAATAATGATCTGAATAACCGTGTTATAATCATATAAATGCATGTTTAAATATTCAATCTGAAAATTAAGTTTACTTAGTATTTTCAATGTCTATTTTATATATAAAAAATTGAAAACATGTTAATAATTTTAGCCTCAATATTCATATAAATAGGTCTTAGACTAATGAGTTTTAGAAAAATAGAAACATTGATATTCTAAAATTACATGTAAACAAAGAAGTAATTTTTGTTTGAATTTTAAAATTTTAGGTAAATGAGGACAAATACATAAAATATACTAGTTGTAGACATAAGAATCTGTTTTTATAATTCATTGTAGTAGACAGGAACTGAATCGTAAGACAGTTTTAACATGCAGCAAATTAAATGATGCTTTATTTCACATATGCATTTAACTTCACATAGGCACCCTAACATCTAGATTGTAAATTAAAATTGGTTGATTGACAGATAAAGTTGATAAAAATTAATAATAATTTTTAAAAATGAAAAAATTTTCAACTCTTAAAAGAATAAAAAACTATGGTTTCTTATGTATATCAAATTATGTAAATAAATTATGTATGCATATGTGTATATTGCAAGAAAAAGAATAGCTTATTTTTGAGTCAATGAATATAGTAAATATAAACATTGGATATTTGGTAATAATTGGAGTATTCATCATCAGATGAAAAATAAAACCTAAATGATGACAATATTTATTATGTTGAGAAAATATCTATCCAAGTGAAAGACTCCCATAGAAAATAATGCTCAAATGGTAAAACCAACAACAAACCAATATTTTTTTCACATATATATGAATTGGTTAATCCATTCCCATTAATTATCAGTATGTATAGAGGCCACAAATATGGAAAAACATGTCTAAGATTGGTTTGAATCAATGCTTAGTATTTTAATATTAAATTATTTGATAAAATTCAGTTTGATGTAGGGATGAAGGTGATTGCTTCACGTTTCTTTAAATTGTCAGTTTTCTTTAATGAGTACATTACCTTGGGCAAGTCATTTAACTTTTCTATGCCTAATTTTTCTAATATCTAAGAAAAAGGCTTTCTGATGATTTCTAAAGTCTTTTCCAACTGGAAAATTACATGATCTTAGGCAGAAAAAGACAGTAATTATTAGGTGCACTTTAGATGTCTAAATAAAAGGACTAATTATCTCAAAATAGTATTACAAAATTCTAATAATCACATATGTTGAAAATGTTGGGTAGAAATTTGAGTGATTATTCATAACCCAAAGAGCTATCTGCATTAGTGCATTTAAAGCATGATTAAATTTATAGCATTTTAATATGCATATGGCTTTTTAGAATCATAAATCAAGCTTATTTTACTCTGAAAGAAACCAGAGACCAAGAAGGCTAAATAGGGGGTCTTCCCACAAGGATTCCCCCCTCCACTGCTAGACATTCTGTCCCTGTCTTTTTCAATCTATTAATCTTTCCCTGTCAGTAAAATCTATCCCATTCCTTAAAATTTAAAATTGGGGGGAAGATGGCCAACTGGAGCCAGCTTCCAACAGAACCTCCCATCCAGAGGGGGAAATAATGGCCAGAAAGAACCCAATAAAGCTGAAGGTCAGGAGTTGATCTAAAAGAGAAGATTGATAACTGCACGTCATCTCTGCTGAGGCAAGCTACAACTACAAGGAAAGAAATTTCAGGTACAAAACCCATCCCAAAGAGAACAAGTGCCCATCCCCTCCCCCAAGAGAGTTTTGCTGTGGGATATCTACAAGCAAGCAGTGAACTGAACACCTTTTGTCTCACCCCACAGGACAGAGTGGCTGGAGGGTGGGACTCCTGCTCCAGAGAGACCCTGCTGTGAGCCTGGGCAGTCTCTTTCTTGGCATGAAAGTTAAACAAATATTTTCCCTGCCATTTTGAGCTCCCAGTCCACCCTTACCTAATCTTGCCTGGCTGTCGAGAAGCCCAAACCCTGTGGAGACTGGAATGTCCACAGTTCTTTGCTGGGACCAGGCATTGCATGGGCTGCAGCTGTGCTGAAACAGTGACTCCAGTAGCAGTGCAGAAAGGCACTGGGGGGAGGGTGACTGGCCTGGCTCTGTGAAAGTGTAAATCACCAGCAAAAGCTCAGGACACCGCCTGGCAGGCAGGCAGAGGCTCAGAACAGTATGAGGCTTGGGAACCTACACGGAGGACCTTCCACACAGCATCAGTAAAAATAGAGCCATCCCACCAGGGTCAGATTTTTGAGAGACACTTCCCCAATTCTGTGGACTGCCAGAGGAAGCCAGACCTCACCCTGCAGGGGTACCAAATGAGCAGTGAGGCTGGGGAACAGGCGCAGTCTCTGAGAGAGAAAAACATCTGTTGCTTTGTTAACCTCTGTTTTGGAACAAACTCAGGAGGAACACTCCTCAGTTTCTATCGAGCACCTGAGGTAGTCAGGCTTCAGCTCCACCCACGGGCTGGTGGCAGAGTATGGCAGCCTGTCTGAGGAGGCACTGATTCCCCTTTGACTCTGGTAGGTGCAAATTCCTGCTGCATTTGCTCATTGGAAGGAACTTGGCCACAGCCCTGTGGGGTTACCAGTGACTAGGTGTAATGGACGTGCAAGGTGGGGAAGGAGGCACTAGCCCCCCTGGACTAACTCTTCTGCTGGGCAGGCCTTTCTGACTCCACTGAGCACCAAAGCAAGTCACACTTGAGCTGCCAATGAACCCCTGCTGTCTAGTTGCTGGAGCTCTTTTGAACTCTCCCACTTGATCTACGTTTGTGCTGACCAGGATAAATGGTTTAGAACTCTTGACCTGGGCCACTCACTGAGGGACCCTCCAAGGTTGTACCCTAGTTGTGTTGTAGTGGGAGGGTCTGATTCTCCTCTTCCAGTTGTTGCCTGTGGGAGGAAGTGAGCCTTAGTCGCTTGTATTTCTCCACAGCTGAGATTACAGGCCAAAGCCACTGATTCACTAGGATTTGACAGAGACTAGGTGAATATAAGACATAGCCACCTAGCCCCATCACACCAAACGGGTTCCCAGAGTCTCAGGCTACAACACACGACCTTTGTAAGGCTATAGGGGAAAAGCCGCAGTCACCAGTCCCAGCTCTTTGGTAAAAGGCTGGTTAATTACAACTCTAGGAGCCCTCAATCCAATTTCACCTTACCAGATTCTATAGCCAAACGGTGAAAAATAATCATGGGATGGAATCAGTGGAAAAACTCTGGCAACATGAAAAATCAGAGTAGAGCAATTCCCCCAAGGAACAAAAAAAGGAGAAACAACAGAAGATCCCATTCATAAACAAATAGCTAAGATGTCAGACATCAAGTTCAAAATTTGGATGGCAAATACATTAACAGAATGGAAGTAAAGTTGGAATTAGAAATTCAAGGAGTAATTCAAAAGTTGTCTCAAGAAGTCAATGAATTCAAAGACAAAAATATCCAAAGATTTGCTATGACACAAGAAATTTCAGCCCTCAAAGATCTGAGAAATACAGTAGAATCCCTCAGTAACAAAATGGAGCAGGCAGAAGAATCTCTGACATTGAATACAAAGCTCTTGAATGCTCCCAAACACGCAAAGACTCAGAGAAGTGGAGATCAAAAACAGATCACTCCCAATAAAGTTGTGGGACCACTACCCAAAGAGCAAACATTTGCCTTATAGGAATTCCTGAAGGACAAGAGGATGTTCCTATAGGCACAGTTGCTCTAAACCTATATATAATCGAGAAGAACTTCCAAAGCATGGCAAGAGATACCAAAATTCAGAGAGCAGACAGTTTCAGAACCCCAGCACAACTCAATCCAAATAAAACGTCTCCTAGACACATTGTAATTAACTTTGCCAAGTTAATATGAAAGAGAAAATTCTGCAAGCAGCCAGATATAAGAAAATCATAACCTACAAGAGGAAGAATATTAGAATGACTGCAGATCTCTCAGCTGAAACTTTTCAAGATAGAAGAGGATGGCCATCAACCTTCAATCTCCTAAAACAGTGATTCTCAACCTGGGGGTCACGACCCCTTTGTAACAATGAAAATACATCCTGCATATCAGATATTTACATTACGATTCATAATAGTAGCAAAATTACAGTTATGAGGTAGCAACAAAAATAATTTTATGGTTGAGAATCACCACAACATGAGGAACTGTATTAAAGGATCATGGCATTAGGGAGGCATTAGGAGGCACTGTCCTAAAACAAAACAACTTTCAGCCCAGGATCCTATATCCAGCTAAACTGAGTTTCATTTGTGATGGAGAAATTAAATACTTTAACAAAACACACATATTGAAGAAATTTGCCATAATTCAACCAGCTCTCCAGGATATTCTCAGACCCATTTTCCACAATGACCAACACAATGCTCTACCACCAAAGTAAACTCACTCAGAATTTTTGATCAAAACCCAAATGCTTCAGTGGTGAAAGGATTAAAAACGTTAACTGTACTTTCAAAAAACTTAACACCCAAAATGCTACCAGGCTTATCAATTCTCTCATTTAATGTGAATGGATTAAATTGTCCTCAAAAGAGGCACTGATTGGCTGATTGGATACAAAAACTCAGGCCAGATATCGTCTGCTTACAAGAATCTCATCTTACCTTAAAGGATAAAAATAGACTCAGGGTGAAGGGATGGACATCTATAATTCAGGCAAACGGAAATCAGGAAAAAGCAGGGGTTGTAATTTTATTCATAGACACAATAGGCTTTAGCCCAACAAAGGTAAGGGATGATAAGGATGGTTACTTCATATTAGTTAAAGGAAACACTCAACATGAAGAGATTTCAATTATTAACATTTATGAGCCCAACCAGAACACTCCTCAATTTATAAGGGAGACCCTAACAGACATGAACAATTTGATATCTTCCAGCCCCATAACAGTTGGAGATTTTAACACCCCTTTGGCAGTGTTGGATAGATACTCTAATAAGAAACTAAACAAAGGAATACTGGACTTAAACTTGACCCTACAACAAATGGACTTAACAGACATCTACAAACATTTCATCCTAACAAAACTGAATACACATTCTTCTCATCAGCCCACGGAACATCCTCCAAAGTTGATCGCATCTTAGGTCAAAAGTCTAACCTCAGCAAATTTAAAAGAATAGAAATTATTTCTTATATTTTCTGGGACCCTCACAGAATGAAAGTTGAACTCAACAACAGGAATCTTCATACTCATACAAGGACATGGAAACTAAATAATCTTATGCTGACAATAGCTGGGTCATAGATGAGATTAAGAAGGAAATTACCTTTTTCTTCCATTCTTGAGATACTTTGCTAAGGAGAGTATGTTCCAGCTCCATCCATGTAAACATGAAAGAGGTAAATTATCCAATGTACTCAGCCCTACTATGAAGCTAATTTATAGGTTTCATATGAAGGCTATAACCCAACTATAGCACAAGAATATGGGGAAAGGGGCAAGGGAGGGGAAGGGTGGGGTCAGGTTGGGGTGGAGGGAGGGCAATTGGTGGGGCCACACCTATGGTGCATCTTAGAAGGGTACAGGTGAAACTTACTAAATGCAGAATATAAATGTCTTCATACAATAACTAAGAAAATGCCACGAAGTCTATGTTAAACAGTTTGATGAAAATATTTCAGATTGTATATGAAACCAGCACATTGTATGCCTTGATTGCACTAATGTACGCAGCTATGATTTAATAATAAAATAATAAATAAATAAATAAAGAAGGAAATTACCAAATTTTTGGAACAAAACAATAATGAAAACACAAAATATGAAACATGTGGGATACTTCAAAGGCAGTCCTAAGAGGGAAATTTATAGCATTGCAAACTCTTCCTCAAGAAAACATAAAGAGAGGAAGTCAACAACTTAATGGGACATCTCAAGCAACTGGAAAAGGAAGAACATTCCAATCTCAAACCCAGCAGAAGAAAAGAAATAACCAAAATTTGAGCAGAAATAAATGAAATTGAAAACAAATAATCATTCAAAAGAACAAAGAATCAAAAAGTTGGGTTTTTAAAACATTAACAAAATTGATAAACCTTTAGCTAACCTAACCCTAAACAGAAAAGTAAAAACCCTAATATCAGAAAAGACAAAGGCGCAATAACAACAGACACTTCAGAAAGTCAAAAAATCATTAATAATACTACAAAAACTCTATTTTCGGAAACGTGAATACCTGAAAGAATTAGACCAATACTTGGAAGCATGCCACCTTCCTAGACTTAGCCAGAAAGAATTGGAAATGTTGAATAGACCTATATAAAGTACTGAAATAGCATCAACTATATGAACTATTCCAAAAAAGAAAACTTCAGGACCAGATGGCTTCACATCAGAATTCTACCAATCCTTTAAAGAGGAACTAGTACCTATATTACATACCCTTTTCCAAAACATAGAAAAAGAAGGAATACTTCCCAACACATTCTATGAAGCAAATATCACCCTGTTCCCCAACCAGGAAAAAACACAACAAGAAAAGAAAATTATAGACCAATATCTTTAATGAATATAGATGCAAAAATATTCAATAAGATCTTGGCAAACAGAATCCAGCAACACATCAAACATATTATGTACCATGACCAAGTTGGTTTTATCCCAGTGACTCAAGGTTGGTTCAGTATATGTAAATTTATAAATATAATATATCACATAAACAAAATAAAAAATAAAGACCATATGATTCTCTCCAATGATGCAGAAAAAGCCTTTGATAATATCCAGCATCCTTCCATGATCAGAACACTTAAGAAAATAGGTGCAGAAGGGACATTTCTTAAAATGATAGAGGACATCCACAGCAAACCCGCAGCTAATATTGTATTGAATGGAGTAAAATTGAAAACTTTCCACTAAGATCAGGAGCCAGGCAAGATTGTCCACTGCCTCCACTGCTTTTTAACATTGTAATGGAAGTCTTAGCCATCACAATCAGGCAAGAGAAGGCAATCAAGTGTATCCAAATAGGGTCAGAGGAGATCAAACTTTCACTTTTCACAGATGATATGATTTATACCTGGAAAATGCCAGGGACTCAACTACAAACACTAACACACTAACATGTGTGCCCATCAGTTGGTTCCAAAACTATCAGAAGTGATCCTGGAATACAGCAGTGTCTCAGGATACAAAATCAATACTCATAAATCAGTAGCTTTTATATATATCAACAATATATAAGTGGAAAAAACAGTCAAGGATTCTATTCCTTTTATAGTAGTGCCAAAGAAGATGAAATATTTGGGAATTAACCTAAAAAGGACATGAAAGATACCTAAAAAGAGAATTATGAAACTCTGAGAAAAGAAATGGTTGAAGATGTTAACAAATGGAAAAACATACCATGTTCATGGCTGGGAAGAATCAATATTTTTAAAATGTCCATACTACCCAAAGCAATATACAAATTTAATGCAATCCCTATTAAAGTACCACTGCCATATTTTAAAGATCTGGAAAAAATACTACTTCGTTTTATACAAAATCAGAAAAAAACCTGAATAGCCAAGACATTACTCAGAAATAAAAACAAATCAGGAGGAATCATGCTACCAGACTTCAGACTATACTATAAATCTATAGTGATCAAAATAGCATGGTACTGGCACAAAAATAGAGAGGTTGATGTATGGAACAGAATTGAGAACCAAAAGATGAACCCAGACACTTATCATCATTTGGTCTTTGATAAGCCTATCAAAAATATAAATTGGGAGAAAGATTCTCTATTTAACAAATGGTGCTGGGTGAATTGGCTGGCTACTAGCAGAAGACTGAAAGTGGACCCACACCTTTCACCATTAACAAAAATTGACTGTCACTGGATAAAAGATTTAAACTTAAGACATGAAACTTAAGACATGATTTCTCTTGCAATAAAAGAAAACTACTTTTCTTTCATTCTTATTTATGTGGATAGTTAAAGTAAAAGTAGATGAAAAGAAATCCCTGGCATGGAATGACACTGATCAGCAGCCTTTTTTTCTCTCAATAAATGGACAGAGATAATAGTTGAACCTTATTTTTGTTCAAAGCCTTACACACTAAATGTACCTAAAGATACCTAATGCAAGGGATAATGTAAGAAAGCAACACACAAATTACAAAGGAAATAAAAATGTTAGACACTCTGTTTTTTGCACACGCAAATTTGTCTAAGAGTTTTGTTACTTCCATGAAATTCTATGCTTTCATGAATATAATTCTTTTCTCCTTGTAGGTTCTAAACATCAGAACTCAGACACAAAACTAAACAGTATGAACTCAGGCGGTGCCTGTGGCTCAAGGAGTAGGGCACTGGCCCCATATACCAGAGGTGGCAAGTTCAAATCCAGCCCTGGCCAAAAACTGTAACAAATAAATAAATAAATAAATAAATACATAAATGGTATGAACTTAAGCTTATATATTAAATCAAATCTAAGATACACTTGAGAACATCCTTTGAGCTCCACAGTCCTGCAGATTCAGCTTAAAATATTAATAAAAAACCATCTTAGCCTATTCCTTAGGTCAGAGATTCGGATACTCCTGTACATCCTCTTGCTGACTTATTTATTATCTTACAAAATGGCTATAAATTTACATAAATCTGATTTTGTATTTCAAAATAATGAGGGGGCACAAAAGTTTTTGGTTACATATATTTGCTTTTGTAATTCTTGATTCAGGTCTGTAAGTGTGCCCATAACCCAAATAAGTGTTCATCGTACATGATAAGTAGGTTTTCACCCGTCCCCTCTGACTTCCAACCCCCTGCTTGATTTCCACTGAGATTTACATCCCTCTGTGCACATGTGTGCCCATCAGTTAGTTACAATTCAGTAGCAAGTACCTGAAGTGTTTCTTTTTCCTTTCTTTAGACAATTCACTTAGGACAATGGTTTTCATCCCCATTCACTTGTTGCAAAAGGGATTAAGTCATCCTTTTTATGGCTGAGTAGTACTCCATGGCATACATATACCACATTTTTTAATCCACTCCTGAATCAATGGGAACTTTGGTTAATTCCACATCTCTGCAATTGTGAATCATGCTGCAATAAACATTCAAGTGCAGGTGTCCTTTAGATAAAATTACTTATTCTTTCTCTCTGCATTCAAGCCAGCATCTGTTTTTTAAGAACTTTTTAATGAGATCCATTTTAACAGGTATAAGGTGATATTGCATTGTGGTTTTAATTTGCATTTCCATGATGATTAAAGAAGTTAAGCATTTTTTCATGTGTTGATCAGCCATTTGTCTTTCTTCTTTTGAAAACCCACCGTTCACGTCTTTTGCCCATTTTAAATAAGAGGGTTTTTTTTTTTTTTTTTACCAATTTTGTTTCTTTGTAGATTCTTGATATTAGTCCTTTATCACATACATAGTTTGTGTATTTTCTCCCATACTGTAGGTTGTCTTATTTGCTCTGTTATTTCCTACACAGAAACTTCTTAATTTAATCGAATCTCATTTCTTTATTTTTGTTATTGCTGTAATTTCCACTGGAATCTCAGTCATAAAGTCCTTGTCTATGCTGATATTTAGAATAGTTCATCCTACACTTTCTTCTAGAATTCTTATACTTTAATGCCTATGTGTGAGTCTTTTATCCATCATGAATTAATGTGTGTGAGTGGGGAGAGACAGGGGTCCTGTTTCATTCTTCCTCATGTAGCTATCCAATATTCCCCGCAATATTTTTTTAAAGGGGTTTATTTTTTTCAGGGTGTGGTATTGACTGTTTTGTCAAACATCAGTTGGCTGGACGTACATGATTTAATATCTAGGTTCTCTATTCTGTTCTACTGCTCTGTGTCTTTATTTTTGTATTGATGCCATGCTGCTTTGGTTACCATAGCCTTTTGTATAGTTTGGAAGCCAGTAACGTGATGCCTCAAGATTTGTTCTTTTTTCTTAAGATTGCTTTGGCTATTCAAGCTCTTTTTGGGTTCCAAACAAAGCACAGAATTATTTTTTTAGATTTATGAAATATGACACTGGTATTTTGATGGGGATTGCAAAGAATCTGTAAAGAACTTTGGGTAATATGGACAATTTTACAATGTTAGATTTTACCAATCCATGAGCATGGTATGTTTCAACTTTCAGTTAACTATTGGAGCAAATGCAACATTTAGCAATCAAGTTTGCATCTTGTATGACCTTTGTTCATGACTTCACTTCTTAATATCAATTAAGACATTAAAATCAAGGATCTTTCAACATAGATTATCATGTCACATATAATATAATGAAATAATGCAATATTATGAGAATTATGAAAATTTAACACAGAGACATGAAGTGAGAACATATGCTGTTGGGAAAATGGTGCCCAATAGACTTACTTGATTCAAGGTTTCTAGAAACTTCCAATACGAAAAATAAAATGCATTATCTTTGAAACACAACAAAAGTAAAACACAATTAAACAAGGTATGTGTGTACTTTTTTTTTTTTTTTTTTTTTGGGCATCAGTAGGTATTTATTTTTTTTTTAATTATTTTTTATTAAGTCATAACTGTGTACAATGATTCAGGCTTGGAGTACAGTGTGCGGGCTTCCCATACAATCGGAGATATTTTTATCCACCTGATTAATGTAACATTCATGATATTTTCTCATT
>CAUYRH010183567.1:0-90661 GCA_963574655.1 Perodicticus potto
CAGGTCTTTTTTCCCTTGCATCACATAACCTTTAAAATAAAAATCCGTAAAGGTAGAATATAAATGTCTTCATGTAGGGATTAAAAGGCCATGTAGGCTATGTTAAATAGTTCAATGAAAATATTTCAGATTGTATATAAAGTCAGCACATTGTGCCCCATGATTGCACCAATGTACACAATTATGATTTAATAAAAATTAAAAAAAAAAACAAGAGGCATTTTAAAATAAAAATCCAACTGAGAGTTTAAATGTTTGGACTCACTATAGCTATGGTTTTTCCAATGCTTCTCAAAAAGTTTAGAGAAGAATCAACTGATATTAATAGGTATGTGACAACATTTTAAATTCAATTCGTAGGCAAAAATTGTATTTGGATTTATCTCTTTAGCTGATAGAAGAAAGATTCCCACCCAAATCTCCCTTTTTCTGCTACCCCAGTTCCATCTGTCTTTCTGTTTCTCCCCCTGCTGATTGTGTTACTCTTTTACATTTTAAACAAGGCAGCGAGGGTCGAGGGCCTTGTGCACTTCTTTATAGAGTTAAGACGCTTTAATTGTTCTTGGTTCAAAACAATTGGTTTGAACCAATTGGAGCAATCAAACCAATTGAACTTGGTTCAAAAGGTTTCCTACTCCATTTGGTTGGCTGCCCTGTAGATATATAATATAAAAGGAGATACTGAAAAAAAAAAAAGATGTGGAAACGAGAAAGGATTATGTCTGTGAATGCTGACTCAAGGCTGATGAGCATTTGTGACTATGGGGTGCATATTTAACTCTATAGCTTGTGATAAATTAAAGAATCTCCAAAAATTACTGTTTCTTGAGGAATAGGATAGGCAGACTTATTTGATTTATTTATTATAACAATGCCTTAAATAATGCAATAGCCACTTTACGTAGTAACTTGACTTTTGAGTAGTATTGTGTAAACTGGACAATACTAATCAAATGAATAAAAGTGGCAAAGATATATGATTCACACAATGAAGTATTTTTAATTTATTACGCAGAGTTTTAAAATAATTACATTATCCCATTTTTTAGTTTGACATAACATAAAATCATTGAGGAAAGTAATTGTATATCACATTGACTTTCCCCCTATTTTTTCTTAGCGGATCATAGATCAGAATTTTTACATTTGAGTCCAAATTTCTAAAATTATCATTACACAAAAAATAAAAGTGTATTCACTTACGGCCCTGATGTTTTCAAAATGTCCGCCTTCTTTCTCAAAATCAATAGGCTGTCCTTTCAGCGTCCAGTAGAAAGTGACATCCAAACTCGGGTCGTGAATCGCTTTGCAACTAAGAACAACGCTTTCTCCCACTGTTAGCTCTGTCCTTTTCGGAGTAAGTTCTATCTTTGTAGGTTCTATAGAAATAAAAACACATTAATTAACATAACCGACACGTTGCGTGTCCCTGAATTCTACACTCTTGACGGTTACTCCAGATAACATGCACCAGATTTTTCATATTGTTAAAACAGTTATTATTAAGAAAATTATTAGGCTTTGGATATTTGAGTCCCTGTTCCTGTCAAGTTAGCTTGAACAAAAAGGACCAGAGCCACCATCACTAGAAGTAGCATTTGGCATTCTAGTAGATGGAAATTAGAAAAATAGGCTGTGGCCTTTCTGACTACTTGCAAGGATCATCAAGAAAAATAAAATGATTTTACAGTAAAAAATTCTCCTTATATCTAAAGGAAGACTTAGGGTAGAATTCGCACTCTTAAAGCCTATAAGCTATAGAAGGCACCTTCCCTCAAATTACTGTCTTTATATTTTTTTTCTTATTGAGACAGAGTCTCACTTTGTTGCCCTCATTAGAGTGCTGTGTGGTCACAGCTCACAGTAACCTCCAATTCTTGGGTTCAAGCGATTCTCTTGCCTCAGCCATCCTCCCAAGTAGCTAGGACTATAGGCTCCCAGCATAATACCCAGATACTTTTTTGTTGAGCAGGCCCAGGTGGGGTTCGAACCCACCAGGTCCTGGAGCATGTGGCTGGTGCCCTAACCACTGAGCAATGGGCGTGCAGCCTCAAATTACAGTCTTAACAAAGATGGGAACTGAATACTGCTGAGGACACCGCCTTGTATTTGCTTCACACTCTATAAAGCCTCTCATGGTAGAAAAGGGGTAGAAAGGTATAAAATTTCATCTTTGATAGACTGTGGATGACTTACTGGAGATGTAAAAAGAAAGGCAAAAATATTAGATGGAAATGTCCTTTCTGGAAACAATGTTCACGTTTAACTACTTAACAATTCAGTTAAGTTTTTAAACCAGACACACTTTTACCGGATTTAGAGCATCTTTGAACCAGTAAAGGCTAACGAAGGCTCTAAATACACCTAAAGGTTATTTAAGTTAGTGATTAAATGATAACGATATGATGTGTTTTCAATATAGTGGGGAGGTGATGGAGAAAATCTTTTAGTTTTATCTTTTTCCTGATTAGATTCCTTATTGTAGACATCTCAGGAATAGCGACCCTGTGATTAAAGATTAGCCTAATTTTTCTATTCTAGCTGTATTGTTTGCCATCCTGTCTTCCGACGAGGCACCACTCCTAACCACTGCTCAGGGCCGGTAATAACTAATGTCCTTTTCTGTGGTCACTGAGAAGAAAAGGCAATTCTAGCACAAGAATACCATTGTAAATATTAACATTCTAGAAGCCACACATTGTGCATGGAGTTTTTAGTTCCAACTTCATCAGAGAAAACTGATAACCATGGTAGAATGTAGTTTAAATGTTGTAGGGATTGGAATGTTGTGAGTAACTTAATATTCCATTTAACTCAAAATTAAAAAAAAAGTCTTGTTATTAAAAAAAAACAAACCTATGGCTCCAGCATTGCCTCATTATAAAAAGACTGGTTAGCACACAGAAGGGATGAGGACTAGAAAGCTGGAAAGGATCCCAGTAATGCATGATGTAATGAAGACACTTTTTAAAATCGTGTTCTTTTCTTCCCTTGGTATTTGTCTCTTTTCTAAAACATCAAATGTGCTGGCCATTTTAATGAATTTTTTATTTCTAAAGACAGAGAAAAATGAACACTTTTATATTTTTATGGGCAGAGGATGATTTGCTACATAGTACATGCACAATGAAAAAAATTGAGACTATAATTCAGCTGCGAAAATACATGAAGAGATTTTGCTGCCTAAAATATGTTTATTTTTCTGCTAACCAATTGAATGACACATAGTCTCAAAAATATTTTAGGTTTAAAATCTAGTTTACCTTACAACCAGAAAATGAACAGAAATGCATAAGCATAGTAAATAATATTTATTATATGAAAAAAGTTCCCTTAATGCAGGCCTCAATGTGCAGCTCTGGAGCAGTCCCTGGACCCTGACACCCCCTGCCGTGCCTTTCTGTCCCAAATCCCAGCTGAACTGCAAACAAGAGAATATCACTAACTGATGCTCAACGTTATTTTTGGGAGAGGAAAAGTATTTATAGACAGTGGGAGTATTTTTAAAGTTTGAGACACCAAGTACAACTTCAGAAAGCATTGTTAAAATGCTCACAAATTTTGTTCAAAGTGAAATATTCACATTTCTATCAATAAGGGCTTCCTCCCCTAACTGATATAAAGTGACATTTAGTGGCTGTGTCCGTTCTGTATCTGCCTTGCACTTTATGAACAGGGGCACGCACACACGTATGCAGATTATATTTCTTCTCTTTGTGACCAGGCCGTGAATTATGCTTGTAAAACATTTTCTTACCTTTTACAGAGACTGAAGCTATAATTTCAGCGGAACCAAAGATGTTTTCCCCTCGGCAAACATACTTTCCCTCATCTGATTTGGAAGCATTTAGGATCCGCAGACTCCCGTCTGGAAGAATAGCTATTCTGAAAATTATTAAAAAGGTTTTTTCCTGTTTTACTACACATCAGCCAAACGGTAAGAAACTCTGATGAAGTATGAAACCATTTCTGGAGTAATAATAAATAAGACATAAGATCTTCGTGAAAAATATGCGGTGATAGTAGAAATGTTTTATTCTTCAAGAAATTATGCAATAAACCACTTAATATCTTTTTATATTCAAAAGGGTTAGCGAGTTATAGGTTATGTTTCTTTTGACAGTTTTTGACAGTTAATTTTGAAACTTGTGTGGAGGGTGACCCTGAATTTGGTTATTAAAATTTGCTACTATAATATCACCAGTGATATTCTAATATTAAGCTTGAGTACTTCACCTCAAACCAAGAGTGACCTCAGATATCAAATATAAAAAGAAACAGATTTACAACATAGGAGAAGGTAAGTACAGGACACAAAATTAACTGTATACAGCTGAGAGATGATTTATGGAGGTTTCTCTATGTTGCCACTGGAGTAGCAAGGGTGGGAAAATGGGACCTAATACCCGGGCTGCTTGCACTGCAGTTTTTAAACACAAGAGTGTGGTATCTGAGTTTACATTTGGTCTTTTTCAAGACCTTTGTTGAAAGGAGACCTTTTGCTTTTATGAAGGTGAAAAATTAAAACATTCTTAAGAATTTTTACAAGTTCAGTGAAAATGAGACTGTTTGTAATTATGGTAGTCTCCTGCGTGTTCATCATTTCAGGGATATATGGATTTCAAATTTAACTAGGACTTTGGTTCTCTTCTCCCAAAATATAAACTATTATCTCACCAGCGCATCAACCTACTTCAGCAACCTGAACTATAATAGACATTGCTACGTGGCTTTGTTTGATATGCTGCTAGCTTTGGGTAAGAACCACTGGATGACTCTGAACTTTAAATCCTAAAATTGGATCCTCTTATTTCTGAGAACAGTTCATTTCATGGCAATATGATAATATTAAACTATTTAAGATTCAAGAATAACGGCTAAATGTGTAGTCAACTTTCTCTATGTTATTTAAAAATGTGTATTCAATCTTGCCAATCACCAACGCTCACAGTTATTTAGAGCACTGAACATCCTAACAACTGATACTAGATTCTAGGCTGCTGAAATACCACTTATGAATTTACGCTTACGTATTGACATTAATAAAGGTACCACTTGAAAGACATACAGTTTTCATTTATTTATTTATTTTTTTGCAGTTTTTGGCCAGGGCTGGGTTTGAACCCGCCACCTCCGGCATATGGGGCCTACCGCGTTGAGCCACAGGAGCTGCCCATACAGTTTTCGATATGGTTCAGATTTGACTTACTTTGTGTAAGAAGGAGGACAAATTTAGAAACAAATCAAATCAGAGAATTTGATTTTGTAATTTATGTCTAGGAGAGATACTAGCTTAAGATATTTGGAGAACATACACTCTTAAAAGATGTGTAATCCATTCAACATGGTCAATGAAAAGTTCTGTGTATTATTTAGATAACATTCGTGTTCTAGAAGAATAGAATATGAAGTATTTGCTCCAGTTCAGTCCCAAAGTGACATACATTACAAAAAGATGCATTCAAAAGCAAAAATTACCTTCCTTGCAAACAAATGATACCCTCTTATAAGAACAACAGACCATTGACATTTATCTAAATTCCTTTAATTTACAGAGATTGTTAATATTTTTTAAATATCTGGATTTCACTGACTAGACTAAATTCCAATCCAGCAAGTGAGAAGTTTGGCTGAAAAGTTCAACTCCTTTAAATAAACAAATGCGTCTTAGACACTGGCAGTATTACAGCTCTTGATTTAAGACAAGTGCTTTCTTACTGACAGGAGGCAACGTATAGTATATTCTCCTTTTAAAGATAGTTTATGACTACACTACACTTTAGGCCACTGATCTACTTGGGGATGAAGAATTTTTAATACTACAGTGTTTTTTCATCTGTCCAGTGGCAGTGTCAATTAATCCAAATCCTGTCTACTGATTCAAATTGCAAATGTTCACCCGAGGAGCTCATTTTTCCACTTAGAAAAGAAAAAATAGATTAGATAATGAATGTGACTTACATTATTATGTGTGGTTATTACACATCAAATTACTCAGATATTTGAATAGGGAGTTAATGGCTCCTTGTGATTTAGCTTTTTGTATCTATCCTCTCTTCTCTGGCTTGTTAATCTGTTCTGTACTCTAGTCATCTACGATATCATTGTGCTTACCCTATTTTGAAGGGATTCTTTGTTAACTTCTTGATGTGATCTTGATCTTCAGACTTCAGGGCCATTTTTCTGTACCCTCCTTTCCCATATTTGGCTTACCCAGTAGTTGGACCCTCCCTAGTTGGACCTTTCCATGTAGACTGTTTGCTTCAGAGAACCATCCATTTACCTTCTGACATATTATTTAGTGATCAGGCTCTGACTCCCCAATTGAATTGTTTTAATCGGTAGAAATTTAATTTCTTAAAATTTTGTAGACTGGAGAATCGAAAATCAAGTTCCAACGTGGTTAGGTTGGAGTAAAGAGTCTCTTCCTGGTTTGAAGAGCGCTGCCGACCTTGCCCCTGTGTGCTCACACTGCCTTCCCTTGGTGCATACAAAGAGGGGGAGGGAGAGAGACACAGAGAGAGACGTCTCTAAAATTGAGATCGCTTCTTCTTCTTTAAACACTAATCCTATTAGATTAGGACTCTAACCTTATGACCTTAAATTTTATGAATTTAACTTTAATTCATAAAACCTTAGCTTAAATATAAGGGGTTTAGGGCTTCAACATATGAACTTTGGGGGAACACAGTTCAGTCTACAGCACATGCTACCCCTGCTTCCACACATCTTCACATTAAGTTAGGGATCAGTCTTCCCTTTAGCACAATGTATGCCTGTAGCAAGCTAAGAAATAAATACTCAGATCTCACGCTTCTGCACCACTCCAGTTTCCTGCCGGAGTTTCTCATCATGCCATTGCTCCATTGCCAGGGGCAAAGGTGCCCACTGCTATAGTTCTCAGGGACCTGCCTCCTGGGGGGTGAAGCAGAGGACTGAAGGACAGAGAATGGATTTGGTGGTGTGAATGGAAGATGCTCCATCAAGTTGTGTCACAATAGTTGCAAAAGCTAAAAATGGATTCTTATGCTTATAGCTGTGTAGAGGATAACTTAAACTTAGCTAGTCAAATCTCATTTTACAGATCAAAGAATTAAAACCCAAAGCAATTTAAGTGACTTGTTGGGCTCATGAGATGTTAAGAAAAAGAATTTATAAATAATTTCTGTGTCACACACTACTAAGCACTTGTAATAGTTTTCTACTGCTGCATAACAAATGACTACAAACTTAGCAGGTTACAACAATACCTGTTAATTAATTCAACATTCATTTAATACGTTAGGTTAGAAGTCTGGGTGGGTGGGCTTCTAAGTTTTCTGCTTAGGGCCTTCAAGGGCTAAAATCAAGGTATGGGCCAGGCTATTCTCTCATCGGGAAGCTCTGTGGAACCATCTGCTTCCCAACTTATTCCTGGTGTTATGTGGCCTTACTTCCTTACTGTGGGTCAACTGGGACCACTCTCAGCTTCTACAAGCCATTCACATTCCTTGGCATACAGCCCTCTTCCAACAGGTTAGATTTCTTTCTAGTTTCAAATCAGAATGGATATTATGCCATAGAATTGTTAATCATTAATTGAGACTATATACATTAAAGTAGGATAGGGCTGGCTTCAAACCACTGCCTTTGACCTTGAGCAAAATTATATAAACTCTTTTCTTAAATGTAAGACTGTCACAATATTGTCTAACCAGTTTTTTGGAAGTATGAACTAGATAATATATGTAAATTATTGCACTTTCATGATGTGTGATAGACATTAATCTAAACTTATTCAGCCAGGTGCAATGACTCACACCTGTAATCCTAGCACTCTGGGAGGCCAGGGCAGGTGGATCGCTTGAGCTCAGGAGTTGGAGACCAGCTTTAGCAAGAGTGAGACCCTGTCTCTAAAAATAGCCAGGCATTGTGACGGGCACCTATAGTCCAGCTACTTGGGAGGCTAAGCTAAGAGAATCATTTGAGCTCATGAGTTTGTAGTTGCTATGAGCTGTGATGCCATGGCACTCTACCCAAAGTGACAAAGTGAAACTCTTGTCTAAAAATAAATGAATACATAAATAAATAAATATAAAACAAAAAAATAAAAGTTACTGAAAAATATAAACAAAATTTGTGATTAATATTAAAAAGGAAAATTTTAAGAGTGAGGAAAGTCCTTAAGGCAGAAACCTCAACTATTGAGATAATTATTTTCTTGGAGAGTAACATTTGAGCTGAGAACTAGAGAAGGGTTCAATTGAGCTTATCCGTCCACGTGAGAGAGCAAAGGGAATTAACATATGCGAAGGCCCTGAGCAGCAAAGGACTCTGAAGCTTTTAAGAACCAAATGTCCAAAAATGATGACAGCAGGGAGGGGAAAACATGAGACTGGAGAGAGACAAGGGCAAGATCGTCTAGGACCTGGTATCCTATGAGGAGTATTTGGTCCTTATTTTAAGGGCAAGAGGAAGCTACTTATTTTTTTTGAACAGCTTTATTAAGATATTATAGGCATATAATAAGCTCACATGTTTAAAGTGTATACTTTGAAAAGTTTTCAGGTATGGATGTAAGTGTGAGCCCACTACCATGGTCAAGATCAGCAGCATGTCCACCTCTGTGTTCCTGTCCTTTGCACTCTCTCCTTCTAGCTGCTTCTCCCCTCTCCCCTCACCAGGCAACCACTGATTTGCCTTCTGTCACAGTAAATTTGTTTGCATCTTTCTAGAATTTCACATAAATGGAATAATGCATCATAAACTCTCTTTTGTCTAGTTTATTTCACTCAGAAACACTGTGGTTCATCCATGTTGCTGTGAGTATCAATCCATTCCTTTCTGCTGCCGAGCAGTAGGCAACAGAGGACATTTACAATCAGATTGTCAGTTTCAAAAAAGCATGCTGAGATTTTGATTGGGATTTCAGTGAATCTGTAGATTAATTTGCAGAAGAGTTAACATCTTAACAATATTGGGTCTTATAATCCATGAGGATGATATAGTGCTGTATCTTTAGGCTTTTGATTTCTCTGATGTTTTATAATTATTAGTCTGTAGGTTAAGAGATTTTTCAGATTTATTCCTATGTTATTGGCTCTTTTATTAAGCATTGTTTTTTTTATTTAATAAATTAATTTTTGGAGATAATCGTACATTTTTAAGAAATAAAACAGATATTAAAATAAAATTCTTGTATACTTTTTCCAGTATCCTCTCCTGCAATGATAATACTTTGCAAAATTATAGTGTAATGTCAAAACCAGAATGTTGAGATTAATAGACACCATTGACCTTATTTAGATTTTTCCCAGTTTTAGCTTACTCACCTGTGTGCATTTGTTTTATGCTCTATGCATGTTTTCCACCTGTTTAGACTTGTGTTTCTGCCGCACAATCAAGATACTGACTAGTTCTAACACTAAAACGATACTTCATTTTCTCTTTCAGGGATACAGCCACCCTTATCTCACGTCCCCATCCTATCCTCCAGTTTCTAATCCCTGGCAACCACTAATTGCCTGCCATTTCTAATTTTTTTCCATTTAAAAATCTTTTATAAGTGAGATCTTACAGTCAAAAAGAAACTTTTTGTTTCTTGCTTTTTGTTTTTCCCTGAGGATGTCCAATTGCTCTCATGTTGTTTCTGAAAGGCTCTTCTGTCTCCACTGAATTGAATTCTGCTTTTGTCAAAAATCAGTTGAGCATATTTGTGTGGTGCTATTTTGGCTCTTCATTCTACTCTGTTGACCCATGTGTCTATCTCAATAATGTCTTGATTATGGTAGATATATGGTAATCTTTCATAATGAGAAGAGTAATTCCTCTTACTTAATTCTTCTTTGTCACGATTTCTTTTTTTTTGCTAAGAATTTCGCTTCCAAGTACTTCTAGAATAATTTCTATAATTTTGTTTTCTTTTAATGTTTTTGTTTGTTTTTGCCTTCAGAGTAATTCTGGACTTACAAAATCAGTTAGGAAGTATCCCCTCCTATCCACATCTATAATTTTAATAGATAATTTCTATAATTTTATTTTCTTTTAATGTTTTTGTTTGTTTTTGCTTTCAGAGTAACTCTGGACTTACATAATCAGCTGGGAAGTACACCCTCCTATCCAAATCTCTGGAAGAGTTTGTGTAGAACTGACATTATTTTTTCTTAAAATGTTTAGTAAAATTCTCCAATCAAGCCATTGGAGCCTGAGTTTTCTTAGTGGGAAGAGTTTTAAACTATAGGTTCAGTTTTTAAGAGAGACAATGCTATTCAGATTGCCTACATCTTCAACGAGTTGAAAAAGTATTTTTAATCTGGGAAACGTAAATTTAAGTAAGAAATTTCCATTGTTAATTATATAAATGAAAAACATTTTTAACCCCATAAATACATCAATGTACAAAGTTATGATTTAATAAAAAATAATTTAGAAAAAACAAATAAAAAAAAGAAAAAATTTTCCTTGGCTTTTGATATTCTCAGTTCTGACTTATCCATGGATAGGCTATACTTAGTCTAATATAGTCAATATTATACTACATCAATTCTAACATATTATGATCTTTGATGTTTATTTTGGCACATTCAGCTTTTATTATTATCAGATACAATACAATTAAACAGCTCATTCCAGAATGACACATTTCTTCTCACAGGTTTTTTTGTACTTATTTTTCTAGTCCTACTTCCAATTGGTTGACTGTATAAAATTTCCATTGTTAGGCTATTTTTATTTACACAATGGCAATTTCATTTTGTTCAACCTAATACTGTCATGTTTTCATAACATTGGGAATACAATCTAAGAAATGCACCAGTGTGTGATTTTGTCATTGTGTGAACCTCCTATGACATGGTTACACTAGCCTAGAGGTGTGGCCTCCTGAAGACCTAGGTTCTATATAATACACTTCATTGCTTCTAGCCTGCAAATCTGAATAGCGTGTTTGTTGTGTACTAAATACGGTAGGCAATTGTATGTAATACTATGGTAGGTATGTGTGTATCTAAGTATAATTAAACACATATAATGTGAGTATAAATGTGTATAAACCAGTGATTTTCAACTAGTGTACGGTGGCACACAGGTGTGCCATGACAGGATCTTAGGTGTGCTGCCAAAATTTTAAATTCCTTAATTAAATTATTTTTGAAAGAAGTTCAAAGCATAGTAAGTATATCCTTCTTTTAAAATCTTTTTTAAAAATCAATATAATTCAACTGTGCCACAGAAGTTTAACTATAGGTTCAAGCGTTCCATGAAATAAAAAGAGGTTTAAAACACTGAGATAAAAGAATAGTACATGTGTATAGGGCATTTGCCATGGATGAATCTTGCCGGAAGGGAAATCTTGCTTGGGGAGAGACAGTGTGCGTCTGATGAGTGAAGGTGAAGGCTACGGCATGATTGCACTCTTCTGTGGAATTTAAGCACCGTGCACTTAGGCTGTACTAAAATTATATCAACAAGGAAACTAAGTTGATATCAATCATAGTATTATCGCTATGATAATATGGCAGCTACAACATGAGTAGGTCACACCATTTGTAATCTTTTTTTTTTAGAGACAGAGTCTCACTCTATCACCCTCCGTAGACTGCCATGGCATTGCACAGCTCACAGCAACCTCCAACTCCTGGGCTCAGGGGATTCTCTTGTCTCAGCCTCCCGAGTAGCTGGGACTGCAGACGCCCACCACAGTGCCCGGCTGCCATTTGTAATCACAGTACCACCATCCTACATGGAGTCAGTTGCTGACTGAACTCTCATTATGTGGCACGTGACTATAGTTTTATGGGCATTTTGCGCACCAGTCCTGTTGAAGAAATGAAGGAGGAGGAAGAGTACGAGCACGGTTATCCCCCTCTGTGGTCTCGGATTCCTTTGTCCTCCCTGGCCCAGAGTCTGATGCTCATGAGAAACGCTGTGCACTTGCAGTCGGCTCTCTCAACACCACAGCAACTGGCACTGGGTATTTTGGACGCATCCTTTGCGAGGCAGAGGCAGAGTTCACCGATATGTCACTTTCATCTGGGGAACCAGGATGAAGGGGTTTCCCAGTTACCAAGACAGAATAAAATGGAATGCGGCAAACTAAACAGTGGCTTTCAAAGTGACCCCGTGGACATGGTATACAACACTTCTACTCACACTGTTCTGGCCAAAGCCAGGCAAATGCACTCACCTGACCTCAGCACCAGGAAGCACAGTGGCTGGTGACCAGCACCAAGGATGGCTGTTCACCCCGTGCCGTATCAAACAAGCCGCAGATGTAAAGGAAGTTTGAAGGCACAATCTATGTCCGTAAATTCAGAGATATTTAATTGTTCATAAAAGGACTGGAGAATGAAAAATTATGTAGCAGGCTATAATTCTTATGCAGCTCAGAACAAGCTGGAGGAGTTAACTGTCGAGTGGACACAGTGTGATACAGATAGTAAAGCGTGGATAGCGAAGAAGGAAATAGAAAAAGGGTTTAGAAAAAAGAGAACAAAATCAGCAAGGAAGAAAAAAAAATCAAAAGTGGGAATGATATGTTTACAAGATAGGAAAGAGAACGAAATGGACCAGAGTAGTGGTTTTGCTGTTAGGATGAACAGGTAATAACATTGTAGAAGCATGATGATGCCGACGCCGTCAGCAGCCACTAATCATTAGCAGAAAAGAAGAGGTGCCACTGTCAGGTGCTGAGAGAGGGAGTGCTGAGGACGTAGCTGCAGCACATGCATAAGGGGCTCATGATATACACACCAGATGAGGTTGCAGAAGCCAACGTAAGTATCAGTACCGTTTGCTTTTAACTCTACGTAGTTTCTGTGGCCAGGCCAGACAGTCCTCCGAAATGAGACTCTTCTAATTTTTTACACTGACTCTAATCCAGGTCAGAGGAGGATTAGACCCCAGACCAGGAAGGGAGGGGTTATGCAGTGAGAGGCTTTTCTCACCTTGCAGAAGATCACTGGAAGGGATCTGGTCATCTCCTTCACAACACAGAACCTCCTACAATATCCCCCAAAGAGCACAGGGATACAAGGTTTGACACCAAAAGAAACTGAAAACTCTACCTATGCCTCAGTTCCCTATTTTGGTGAATGAAATAAGTATCCCTTAATGCAATTATTATTGTTATTACTATTATTAGATATATATTTTTTTGAGACAGAGCCTCAAGCTGTCACCTGGATAGAGTGCAGTGGTATCACAGCTCACAGCAACCTCCAACACCTGGGCTCAAGCGAATCTCTTGCCTCCGCCTCCCAAGTAGCTGGGACTACAGGGGCCTGCCACAACGCCCGGCCATTTTTTGGTTGCAGCCGTCATTATCGTTTGGTGGGCCCAGGCTGGACTTGAACTCGCCAACTCAGGTGTACGTGGCTGGTGCCTTAGCCCGTTGAGCCACAGGTGCCGAGCCAATGCAATTGTTATTAAAAGGAATATGTGTTAAATGGAGACACTCCTCTCTGGAGTGTGATGTCTAAGTAGAAAGCTGAAATAGTAAGAGGAATTAATCCACTGAGTGTCTGGAGTCAGGGGAAAGCGTGAAGTGTTTCAGCCTTCCGGGAAGGCTTCTGGAATACAAGTATGAATATGACCTAGTTCCTACCCTTAGGAACCACATGGTAAAAAGGAAGAGTCAGACAAGTAGACAGGCGATTACTGTTCAGTGTAATCGATTCTGGAAAGAGGTAAGTATAGGGAGCTGCAGGGAGTTGGTCTCAGGGGCAGCTAACTAGCACAGGGGCTATGAGCCCGGTTAGGGGAGGCGTCTCAGAGGAGGTGACTCCCAGCTGAGGTGTGAAGGTTAGTTAGTCTACCCTGATTTGGGAAGGGAATAAGCCAAATGACCTGTGGATAAGCCTAATCAATTTTATTCCTGATTGCTTTTCTGAATTCTAGCCTTTTATTCCTTTCATTCAAATTGCACATTGCTTCTGGATTTAACTTATTATATGAAAGGTCTTAGCACTCTGCCTGAGATTTTCATTTCTCCTCATGCCTACAAAATAACCTACTCCTTCAAAAAACAGCTAAAGATCGTCAACAAATGGCCATAATGTCATCATCTCCAAAAAGCCTTAGAATGTACTCCACACATATTAGTTTTATTCCATTTATAAAGTACAAATGCATTTTACACACATAAACACCATTACCTGCTAATATACCAGATGTATGGTGGAAAAAAATGAGAAATCGTAATGAGAAGTAAATGAAAATACGCCATGCTGTTTTCTCCTTGGCCTCTTTCCTAATAGACCTTCTTCACCTTCTCTGAATTGCTCAGACGGCTCTTTGGAGACCACTTCTCAAGTGTCACGTAAGACCACAAGCTGTTTACTGGTCAGCTTTCTACCTATTTCTCACAGCTCAGTTATATGATCTACCTGAAACAGCCTTCTCATCATTAATCCCCTTCACGTAGAATTATTCATTCCTTCATTTTTGCTTCCCCAAAACTTCACCATAGTATTTGTTGAGTTTTTCTTGGGGACAAAACACAATTGTAAGAGTTGCCTAACAAATGCAATCAGTGTAACCTGGTTTCTTGTACCCTCAATGGATCCCCAACAATTAAAAAAAAAAGGAAAAAAGAAAATAGACATTGTTTTAGCACTTAGTAAAATTTTTAATGTGTTAGATGTCATATTAATTCTATTCCAAACTTTATCAAATGTAATGCTTCGAACACTCTGTGATTTCAGTAGTATTGATCTCATTGACTGATAAGAAAATTATGGCTCCTTACCATTTACTACCTGTCCACGGCTACTCAGTAATGACAGAACTCTGATTTCAACCAGGCTCTTTGATTTGTTACTTCTTTGCCTGCCCGTGTCTTCCTAACGAATTTGCAACCTGCCTCATTTTCTGTCTTCATAATTGACGTACTAACTGGCCCTTGGGCTAAAGCTTTTCAAGTACTGGATACTCAATCCATGGAAACTAATAAAACAGAATATATTTGAGCCATTTTATTTTACAGATGAAGAAATTGAGGTCTGGAGTATTTAATTCCCTCTTAAAAAAAAAAAAAAAAATGGCAATAATTTGCTTCCACAGCATTTGTTAAGCCCGTAATATTTGCCAGGCCTTGTGCAAAACACTTTAACACATTATCTTATCTTAATCTTTACAAAGACCCCAGGATATAGTATTAGAGTCTTTCGATACAAGAAGAGGGGAGCAAAATGAAGTGCAGAGGGGTCGAAATAACTGGGCAAAATTTCAAAGCAGACTTGCCGGATTCAAAAATTTGTACTGCACTTTTAGCCATTAAACATTGACCTGAAGGAAACATGAAAAGAAAGCTTTGCATAAGATCACATGCCTGGTGGCAGTCCTGACCTACCACAGAGGGTGGCAGAGGTGAGCTCAAGAGGAACAAGAGAAGACACGTGTTTCCTCCAGATGATGCAAGGAGAGAAATTCAGCCTCCTTAACTCGATCTGTACATTTTTAAAAAGCTAAGGGCAATACACACCCAGGGAGGACGGGGCTGTCCCCTGCTCTTTCCTTTAGATGCAGTTTAGCTGGAAGGAGACAATGAGGTGACCCAGGATGACAGGCTTCAGAAAGTGAAGGAGAAAGCGTAAGGGCAGAAGTTGCTTTAATTAATAGGCCTCTGCCCTGGGCTCTCCACATCACTGCCAGCATCCTGGAGAAAGGGCAGAGCCCTTGTGCGGAGCCACCACATCATTTCAGAACCTCCGGGCCGCAATGGAAGGATGAGAAGGAGCCGCCTTTTTGTCAGCTGGATGTCAGAAGGTGCTTAAGATTAAAATAACAACAAACCAACTCAGAAAAACAGCCTTGTCCTGTTTTTGAAGGCTGTCTCTCTGAGGGCTTTGTCACAGTCATACCAAACTTCGGGCATACAGAACCACGCTTACAAACGCTTTTTCTCAAATTGGCCTCGCACATCAATGTTTCTCATTTTACAAGAATGTGTCTGGAAAATTCTAGTGCTCACGTACCTATTTTCGTGGAGACCGTATGTCACTTTTCTCAGATTCTCAAGCGAGTCTTTGATGAAAATAAGGTTAAAAACCACCATGAACATCCTTCAATTCACAGATGAGTTACTGGAGTATTTCTTTTTTAAATCTTGGCACGTAATTCAGACTCTAACTCGAGATTGTCATCGCCCTTTTCTCTCTTCTCTAACGGACCGTTCAAGTCAGATCCAGTCTCACTTTATGTATCTCATTCATCCGTTCCCTCACTGGAGGGTCTCAACGGGTAACAAGCACAAGGTGGTTTTACCTTTTCCCATCACTGCCTTTGACCGTGCGCTGTTGAATCCATTTCCTTCCACCCACTTTGGACACCCGAGCAGACCCCCTCACTGTTAGGTAACTTTCCCTAGTTACACAGGTGAACCTCATCTCTGATCCTGACTCCTGGCTTGGCCTTCCCTACCCAACACTGACCGAAGACTCAGAGCCAGGAAGTTGCCCCTGTGGGATGGACGGTCTCTTCTCACACCTTGCCTCCTGCTTCCAGGGTCCTTTTCTCCTCTGTGTATTAGAGCAGAGAAGACAGAGCTGGCTAAAGGCCAGGGACTCTTACCCATGTCCTCTGCGGTCCTTTGTGGGACATAGTGTGTGTGAAGCTGTGTGCGCAGAGCCAGCTTGCACTAGGCAGGCCTCCACCAGCCGCTCTCCTGAGCATGTCCAGGATGTCTGCGGAGTTCCCTGACTTAGCCCAGTCCTCAAGCACCTCCTCTTCCAAGGTTCTCTCCACCCATCTCTGGAATTTTTCTCATGCAGCCCAGAACACTCATGCTTGCAGCCCGTGGGAAACTTGCCTTTCTAAATGGGGGTGTGTGGTTTTCCTTCCTGCCATGCTCTTTCTGCCTGGACATCTCACTCATCTCTCTGTAATTCTCTTCTCTGCCTGTCTGGGCAGGGCCAGGAGCTAATCAGCAAGTCTGTTGCCTAAGCAAACATTTAATCAATGAATCAAGAGGTCAGTTTTATCATTTCTGTGTGCAGTGGAGGGAGCCTTACCTCTTCTTTGAATGCGGAAGTAGGAAGGACGAGAAAAAGTTCAGCAGTCCCCATGAGGCCAAAGCCTGAAAAAAGATTCTTTCATCTTCCTTTCTCTAATATTGTTTCATCTTCAAAAGGGCAAGGAGCGGAGGGCGGTATAAGCAGGGCAGACAATTTTATGATGGGATGATATTTGCATAAGCAGGACTGGTTTAGCGGCATGCAGCTAGGCTCTGGAGATTTCAGGTTCCTAAATTTGTGGAGTTTCTTCAGAATCCAAGATGCCCAGTGCGGCTTCGCCATCTCCTTAGGCTTGACGATTATTACTAGTTTCTCTGACAGCTACAGCCTTATTTGAGGCTCGCATCAGAATTCATCTGTAGCATTGCAATTCTGCTGCCTCTGCCTTTAGCATCACACCACTCCCGTTTCAACATGTTGGCCCCACTGATTTCACAGCGTGACACAGCAGATGTCCCCAGCTGCCTTAATGCCCTTCCTCGTCTCCCCACTGCATTTAGGACAAAATCCAAGCTCTTTAGCATGACATATGACATTCTTCATAATTTTACCTTATCGTCCCTTTTCCAACAGTATCTCAAATTCTCAGCTACTTCTTTACGTTGACACCACTCCCATTTTCCATCCATAATCAACCACTTATTCTCTCAACTTATTTGGAAGAGTCTGTGTTTTCCAGTGTACTCGAATATTTGCCAACTTTCTTTCTGCACCTGGTACCATACCGGTCTCATCCTTACCTGGTCCCTTACTCATTGTTCTCTGACTTCTGTTGCTTTGGTTGTTGCTAAAATCACGGCTGGTTGATATCCTTGGCCCCTAGTTGTTATTATGTTTTTACCCCTCATCATTATTTTCCTCCATTCTCTTATACTTCTAGCACATTCTTCAGTAGCTTAGCACTCAGCATATCCTATTGCGAATGTTTTCTGTCGCCTGAATTTCCTACTTGAGCAGGATTATAACACAATAAGTAGTGAACGAATGGTAGTTAAGAGGTGCTCAAATTCCTCAACAGGGTATTTAATTAATGGCTATAGTTTGATGCAAATTGATGTGGAAAAACATTTGTTTTTCTAAGATGTGGGTTCTGGCTATCTAATGTCACTGGGGAGGCAGAGGTTAAAATAGTCATAGACAGGAACCGTGGAAGAAATTTGGTTAACTTCATTTGATATAACTGTAATTCTTGTCTTTATTTCCACTGTTAAAATATTTTTTATTATTTTTCTTGGTTTAAGCACATTTCTTAGCGCCGTGGTAGTGTTTTAAGATGACCGAGTAGGTTTTTCCTTAACAATACGAAGTTATTAAAAACATAATGGATATTCCTTCTTCAAATGATACTTGGAAAAAACCCCACTGTTTATAGTTCAATAGAAACCTGAGTATTGGTAACATTTGTTCTCTATTTTATATTAAAGGTTTTTTTTTTCCCTTTTAGGCTCTTTAATAGTTTGGTAAAAGCCTGTCCCAACTAAATGCATTTCTTAATTTTTCCCTGGAAGGATTTGTCTTAGCATTAATGAGAAATTGATCTCACAAAGACAGAGAAATTAAAATCAAACAGAATAAAGCTGGGTAAATGCTTCGGAGTGACTTTGCACAGGATTCTAAACCTTTCCACGGAGATGTTTCTACGCTGGAAGATGTTGTAGAATTAGATATGGCTCCAAACTGAGAACTTTTTTAGTAAAAAAGCAGCTGCAGTGGCACTGAATCCTTCCCCCTGCAGCTTTTCACAGTGCTCTGAACGGAATAATCTGCCATTTCCCATTAACGTGAGCATGAAACCTGCCAGGATTTCTTAATGGGACTAAAAAGGAAAAGGACAGATATTCACAAAAAATCAGAATCGTTATTTCTCTTTGAAATTGTGTATTTTTTTCATTTTCTTTTTAGTCTGCTGTCCATATAAGTATCTAAATGTCATAGGAACTGGGGATAAATTATTGCTCTTCCGTAACCTCTAAGGTCACAGAGACAACAACCAGGGCAAAATTATGCATATTTTATATCCTCACCTGGGATGGTTTTTAGTCCATTTTAAATTATGCTGACCTAATTAGAAAGCTTGACCGTGGCTAAGTCTTTAATATTAAAAGAGTGCACTTTATTGATTTATTTACTCCTTTGTTGGTTCTCTCTTAGAGAACACCCTCTTCCTGCTCACCATTTAGTTCAGTTACTTTTTGAACCCTGTCAAATCAGCATCAGTTGATTGTGCTGTGTGGCAACACAGAGTAAGGGAAAGTAGTACCCACCCCCACTTTTAATCGCACTTATTAATTGACCTTTATTTTAATTCTTTGCCTCATTTCACTCATCCACAAAATGTAGAGTGAAAATGAGAAGATTTCTAAGATACTTTTCGCCTGTCTGCCTGTCACTATTAGTTTTTTCTTATTCTGAGGCTACCTCCTATAATTTCCTTCCTAGCTTATAGTATTAGTAAGCCCCAGAGAATGAGTCTGCATTCATACATATTTTTTGAAGTTGCCTTGAAGTTTCTTTCTCATCAAGTTCAGTCTCAGAACAAGGCAGGCTGCCAGTTTCTCACTTCTGGTTCGCATCCCCCCGCTGGACATCAGAGAACTGTCCTCTTTAGCAAATGACATACAAGAACATAAAACATCGTTCGGTGCCCTTGAAATATGCACCCATCACTTTCTCACTTGTGTGAACAACCTGGCTGCTGACAAAGACTCAACAGCTGATCTGGGTGTAGGAAATAATCATAATGTGGAAAGTACTCTAAGTCAGTGTTGACGGGGCTTGACATAGGAGGAAGTAAAGCATAAGCTGAATTCAGTGGCATCTGGGGCTTATGTAGTGCCACAAATAGGAAGTTTGCAGAGAAATAGGAAGGAATCATCTAAATAATCCAATCCAAAACCAGAATAGCCCAACTATCTTATTCTTAAGCATAAGTCCAAAACAATTATAATATTTGCATTATTTGTATGTTGATTTCTTTTAAGCCGAAGCTATATAGTACAAAAACATCATGCATAACTTTTGGATTTAGGCACACACTCTGCCACTTAATGGGCTAAGTGACTGCAATTTAATGTCTCTGAATCATCTATCTGTAAAATAGTGACAGTAATATTTATACGGTAGCAATAGTGAGAACCAGAATTGTATAAAGTGACTACTGCTCTGGGGCTAATGGAAGGCATTCAGTTGGCATTTATTATTTAATGTTAAAAATAATGACAGGTACTACATATACGAATGGGGTAAGGGTTATGAAACCGTCCTATAGACTGATGAAAGGGTATAAGGCAGGAACTACAGTGAGAGTCTCAAAATATTGTGAAGGAACAGGTTTAGCTTAAATAATGATGATAATAAAAATTTTGAGGAGGAACAGGCTCATGGAAAAAGAATGATAATAATCAGTCACTGTCTCCTTGTTAGCGTCTCGGTAATTGCCACTCTAGAGGCCGTAGATTGAAGCTATAAAGGTTTTCCACCTTTCTCTGTAACGTGTTTGGAACCCGGGGGTAGTTGTCAGCTATTTTTCAGGTCCTGTACACAGTGGATTGACTGATCACTCAGACCAAGAAGCTGACTCCGCTGGTCTTGGACTCTACTTAAGGCACCACCTTCCAGTGGATCCGCTGACCCGCCCGGACGGTGGCCCACCCCAAAAGGCTGCTGGTTCTGCCCCAAAACCAGCCACTGTGCAGACCCTGATGCCTAACCGTCTGCCCACCAAGCTGTCTTTAAAAGCCTCGTCCCCCAAATCTCAGTCAGGCTGTTTCGAGAGATTTCTCCCATCTTCCTCCTTAGCACCATGCACAAGATACTCTGCTGGAACCCTGGTCTCTCTGGATATTCTCTTGGGCAGTGGGCAGATGAACCCAGCTGGGCAGCAACAATCTCACAAAACCCAAACTTCACCATTGTGCAATATTTCCATTTCACAAATCTACACATGTGCCCCTTATGTCAATAGAAATGAAAAAAGAGTAGATAAAATAAAATAATAATAGTTACTACGGGTGGAATCCCTACCAGGGGCCAGGCACGGTCTGCGTTCTCTTATCTAGGAAAGTTGGGCAATGTTTTACAGTAACATTATGCAAACACACAAAGGATAGGAAATGGCAGCCCTTCAGAATCTGGGAGAACAGGCTGGTCAGAGGCACGAAACAGGCACAAAAGGAGTGGGACAAGAATGAGTTTGAGAAGGCCCATAGGGATGGAGCATCCTGAGCAAAGATAAGGGTGCAGACATTTGCATTAATTAAAAAAATTAAGGCAATTAGCTGGATAATTTAAATCGAGCTGCTATGGAAGAAAAATATAGGCATGTCTTGGAGATATTGCAGGTGTGGTTCCAGACTACTGCAATAAAGGGAATTCCAAGCAAGTCACACAGTTTTTTAATTTCTAAGTACATATTAAGAAGTTATTTTACACTATCCTGTGGTCTATTAAGCATAGATAGCATTATGTCTAAAAATGTCCTTAATCAAGAATACCTTGTGGCTAGCAAGTACTAATGATCGTCTGGGCCTTCAGAGCACATGGCCTTTTCACCAGTGGATGGTCTCGCCTTAACACACACAGCTGCTGACTGATGGGAGGTTGCCGAGGGTTGGAGTAGCTACGGCAATTTCCTTAAATGCTAAAGCAATCAACAAAATCCACTGCATTTATCGATTTTTCCTCTCACAAAAGATTTCTCTGTAGCACACGATGCTGTTTGGTTCCATTTTACCCTTCGTAGTACTTCTTTTAAAATTGGAGTCAATCCTCCCAAACTCTGCAGGTGTTTTATCAACTAAGTTTAAATAATATTCTAAATTGTTCGTCACTTTAACAACATTCCAAGAACCTTCACTCAGAGTAGATTCCATCTCAAGAAACCACTATCTTTGCTCATCCTTCAGAAGCAACTCCTCGACCATTCTAGTTTATCACAAGATTGCTACAATTCAGTCACATCTTTAAGCTCCATTTCCAATTTTGTTTTTCTTGCTATTTCCACCATCGTCTGTAGTTACTTCCTCCACTGAAGTCTTGAACCCCCAAAGTTATCTGTGAGGTTTGGAATCAACTTCTTTCAAACCTCTATTAATTGTTGATGTGACATTTTGACCTTCTCCCATGAACCACGTCTGTCCCTACTGACATCTAGAATCCTTTAAAGAAGGTTTTCAACTGACTTTGTGTAGATTCTTCAGAGGAATTATGATCTGTGGCAGCTTTGGCCTTGTAAAATATATTTCTTAAATAATAAGACTTGAAGGTCAAGCCACTCCTTGATCCCTGGACCCCAGAATGAATGTCGTGTTAGCAGGTATCAGAACAACATTAATCCTCTGCACATCTTCAACAGAACTCTTGAGTCACCAGGTTCATGGTCAAAGAACTGTAATATTTTACAGGAGTATTTTTTTCTATGAAGTAGGTCTTAACAGTGGGCTTATAACTTTCAGTAATCCAAGCTGTAAACAGACATGCTACCATTCAGGCTTTAAAGTTTTATTTCGGAGCACAAGCAGAGTAGATTCAGCATGATTCTTAAGAGTCCTAGAATTTTCAGAATTATAAATAAACACTGGTTTCACTTAGAGTCACCAACTTGCTTATCCACTAACAGAAGAGCCAGCCTGCCTTTTGAAACTTTTAAGACAGGAATTGGCTGCTCTCTAGCTACAAAAGTCCTAGATGGCATTTTCTTCCAAAATAGTTGACACTGAAAGTCTGTTGTTTAGAGCAGTCACCTTCATCGATGAGACTGGCCAGATCTTCCTGATAACTGGCTGCGGCTTCTACGTGAGCACGTGCTGGTTCACCTGCTCTTTTATAGACATGGTTTCTTTCCTCAAGCCTCATGGACCAATCTCTGCTGTACACCTTTCCTGTCTCAGTCTTCACAGAATTAAAGAGAGTAAGGGGCTAGCTCTGGATTGAGTCTCTACTTAAGGAAATGTGTGGCAGGAATGATTATGTATCCAGACCATGAAAACTTTGTCCGTATCAGCAGGAAGGCTGTTTCTCTTTCTTACCATTTGGTATTCATTGGGGTAGCGCTTTTAATTTCCTTCAAAACCCAGTTATAGCACAAGAAATGGGGAGGGGGCAAGGGAGGAGAGGGGAGGGGGAGGATGGGTGGAGGGAGGGTGATTGGTGGGATCACACTTACGGTGCATCTTACAAGGGTACAAGTGAAAATTACTAAATGTAGAATATAAATGTCTTCATAGTGATTAAAAGGCCATGAAGGCTATGTTAAATAGTTCAATGAAAATATTTCAGATTGTATATGAAGTCAGCACATTCTTCCCCAGGATTGCACCAATGTACACAATTATGATTTAATAAAAATTAAAAAAAAAAGAATGTTTTTGTGTGTTCATAACTTGGCTAACCATTTGGTGTTAAGATTCCCCCCTTTCAGCCTTTCCCAGCATTAGACACGCCTTCCTCAGTAAGTTTAATCATTTCTAGCTATGGATTTGAAATGAAAGACCCACTACACTTTCCTTCATGTGGACACGCAGAGGCCATTAGAGTTATGAACTGGTGTAATTTCAATATTGCTCTGTCTCAGGGAATAGAGAAGCCCAAGGAGAGGAAGAGGATGAGGAAGGCTGGACTCAATTGCCTCTGATGTGGGTGCAGTTTACGGTGCGCCCGAACAATTATGACAGCAATATCAAAGGTCACCCCTCAAAGATCACTATCACAGATATGACAATAAGGAGAAAGGTTGAAATATTGCAAGAACCAGCAAAATGTGACAGAGATACGAAGTGAACACACGCTGCTGAGAAAACAATGCTGACAGCCTTGCTCTTTACAGAGATGTCACATGTTTTAATTTGTAAAAATAGGCAACAATTGCAATGCATAATAGAGCAAAGCTCAATTAAACAAGTTATGACTGTAAAACGCTTACATTATTTCTTTGGTAAGAATCATTTGAGTTGTGAAGCAGGTCTAACTTTTTACGTAGTGCTTACTTAAGCTAGGAGAAAATTGGGGTCTTTCTTAACGAGTAATAACGCTTATATAATATCATAAAATTAACTCACATGCTATTTTTTTTTTTTTAATTTTGTAGCCCTGATCATATATATTAGTGGAAGGATCGTCATTCAAAGCCACATCATCACACTTGTCACCTTTCAAACAAGACAGGTTAGTTTTTCCTTATTTTTTAGGCCAATTTTGGTACCAATTGAATTTCATAGTCTTATACCAAGCAGCGATTTTTGCTCTTGCATTTATATATTTGTTGGTCATCTATCATGTGTCAACCATTATTTTATGTTTGGTGTTTTCCCTTCCAGAGAGGAAGTTAAATACTTTTCTCAGACATAAAGCTCTCACTGGTGTCTTCAGTTCCTTGAGAGTAGAAAGGCCCCACACTGACACCGGCCCCAGCACTGGGTGGGGAAGGCTTCCTCGCTGCACTATGGCTCCCTCCGGTGGCTGACGACTGACACTCCCCGTCTGCTCTCAGATTAACTGCCAGCTCCTCCTCAAGTCCTCCTGACTCCCCAGCCCTAGTCTAGTCTGTTTCTTTTGTTACACTGATAACAAAAGATTAAATTTCTTTCCTTCTGAAAGTTAATTTCCTTAGCCCTCTTTGCTATTATTGATTAGTGTGATATTTATTTGAGGTCTGCTTCCCTATTAGAAGGGCCCTGAGGGCAGTTCCAAGGCTCTCTGCATTCACCATTGTGTCTTTCATGTCTAACCGGAGGACTGGCCCTGAGTAAGTCTCAACACAGCATTGGGGGTGGGGGAGAATAAGTAAGTGCAGGAATGAAATGAATGTTTTTAAGAAGATATTTCATACTTTGACTTGCCTTAGATGTATTTATATCAGCCATTTATTTTTTTGTTTGTTTTTATTAAAATGAGGCTTAAAAATACTAAAAATGTAAAGACTTGTTATTATATAAAAGCTAATGTCTCTTATACATAGAAAATATCTTAATCACTCTTTGAAAGCTCAAAAAGAGAAGATTCAGTTCATTGTTAATTTAATGTTATTTTTTTCTTGATTCATTTTGATGAACGCCTACCTTGGTGTACTGTTTTAACTGAAATTTGGAGGCAAGGTTTGGAAGTTGGGGCAGAGAGGGCCAACTTAAATGCTGTGAAAATGACATGAATTTACAATGTTGGATGAATAATTAGGAACTCCTCCATGACTCATGGCATTGAATAAAAAGGTAGGAATTAGGATGCCTGGGCTCTAAGTTTTCTTCTGCCTCATTGGCTATGCACCATTAAGCAAGTCATTTCACTTACAGGAAATTTCTTTCACCATAAAATGAGGAAATTAGTGGTTTCTAATGTCCCTTTTAGTTCTCAATAGTACATGATTCTATACGTAAGGTAACCCATTCTGGAAACGCAGAGAGAAAAGTCTAGTTTTTGATTTAACCAAACATGGAATCCATCGGGTGATTGAATTCTTCAAGATACCATTAGTCAATTTCCCGCAAATTCAGGTCATTGACACCAGTGAGTACCTACTTCCCTTCCATTCCTCTTCTGGTTTAGACATGGTGACAGAGTCAACTTAATGGTGGGAAGGTAAAATTGTTTTTCACTAGTTCTAAAATTTTTTATAATATTTCTGCTTAAATGAGCCCTTGAAAGTACATAGATTAATTTAAAAGAATATTCTTGGCATAATTACCAAGGATCAATGAATAATAGCCTACATTAGAATTAAGTTCTTATTCAGAAGCCAAATACAGTTAGGCTGGAAGGTTCTTACTTGGATAATATGAAACAGCAGAATTATTTCCATATTATTCTGAAGCATCATAAAGTGTCTTTTAGTAGTATACCCTTCTTGAAAAATTTAGGATTGGTAACTAAATGCTTACAGGGAATGTTTTCATATGCTGAGGGCAATAATAATTTATCAAATAATTATTATTAAAAGTTTGTAATAATGCCTGGTCAGATAAAGCTTGAATCCCTAATTGATCCATAATCTTCAGTAGTGTTGCTGACATTATTAAATCTCAATGATACCTTCTTAAAAATATAATTTTTTCACCACTATTCCAAACAAAATCATTCTACAGTTTCTTCTTTCCATATACCATGCACAATTTTATGGTTAAAGGGATTAGTGAAATCAGAAATACTGCTTTTGATTTAATGCTACTGATAAAATAGACTTGAATCACCAAGCATCTACCACCAATCATTTAGCAGGTAAATTGGAACGAAGGTGGAACTGTAAGGGTCAGTGATTGCCACAATAACTAGCCAAGGAGACAATGACTCTTTTTTGAAACAATGTAATAGAATAATATAGATTTTAAAGTGAAGGTTTAGGAGTTAGATTCATAAGACTAACATACTTCCTTAGGTTACTTCTAGTTTATGACGCAGGCAAATTCCTTAATTTGTCTGAGCCCTCGTTTTGTGGATATAATAATATTCTCTATCTCAAAGTGTTGCTGTAATAATTAACAAAAGGGAGTGAAAAGTAATTGCACCATGCCTAACACTCAACAATCATTAAATAAATGTTTAAATCATTTATTTAAATAATTTCTTCATGAACTTAAAATTACATGGGACCATACTCATTCTGCTCAGAAAGCTCAGTCAACTTTCATGTTCAAACACTTTCAGGGACAGAGAACTCACTATTTTGAAGGTGACTCATTTAACTGTTGAAGAGCTTCATTGGAACTTTTAAAATAAGTCTTAAAATGGACTTTCTGTAAGCTAACTACCATTTTCATATGTGGAGTTGTTTATAGTTTACTGAGCATGTTTGATACATTATTGAACACTTTTTGATACATTGTCTTATTTGATACTATAACCCTGAGGGAGATATATGACTTTTAATAAGATTGTGTTTTAATTTAGAGCAGAGATACAGTAAACAACAATCTAAAGGCCATATAAAAGTTAAGTCTGAGAAATCCAGAACCACATTAAAGGTACACATTATTAGCTAGGCACTTTGTCTCATCCTTCTATTTATTGTCTTGTTTATCAGATCTAGATTTTTACCTTTGATCGTGTATATTGTCAATGCCAAGTGATGTAGACAGAGAACCATAAAAACTTAATCTCTCAGCTTCTGACTTAAAATTGATTAAGGGTTTATGAATATTTGTAGCAATGCACATAGCAATCTACAAGGGTGGGTCAATGATAGGAGAGCAGTCCTAGTCCTACAGAATCTTTCAAACTTTGAGTGTAGACTTGAGTCACACAGCATTTGACCTTGGATGAGTCATGCGACTTTTCTAAGCCTCAGTTATTTGATCTGTGAAATAAGAATAATAAAACAACTTATCTGTTTGTTTGCAGGAAGAAATGATATAGAATATACGAAATGCTTTCTTCAGTGTTTGGTGGAGAACAATAAGTAGCAATGATTATGACTGTTTCCTTGGGGAAGTCGTTAGTGAAACAAGGCAAGTCTTAGTGGAACTGTTCCAAATGGAGGAGACCAAACCAGAGAATCATCAGTGAGCTGAAGAAGAGATTCTGCAGTTGGAAAGTAAGCAAAACAATCTGGGTAAAGAAGCAAGGTCAGGAGGAGGTAGGCATTAGGTCCAGAGATTGATTTCAGGACCTCTGGTACTAACAGTACATTTCAAACCAATAGTCCAGGAAGCTCTATGTTGTATTTCTTGACTTCAGGGAAATAGTCACTTAATACATGTTAGTAGTAATTATGTCCAGAGGAATTATTTCTGCAAGAAGTAGTTTCATGCAATCTATACCTACCCAGTTAATCTATATCTATGTGAACACAGTAGGACCTCTGTAACTGGACCACCCAAGAGGCTGTAACAAACTGGTCAGCACATGAAGGAACTGGTCAGCAACATGAGGAACTTCATTAAGAACATGTGGTGCGTCCAGTCTATGAAAATTAGGTCAACTTAAGGAGGTGGTCAACTATGGAGGCTCTGCTGTTACAATGTTTTGGTACAGAAAACATTCATTTAGGTCACTAACATTACAATGAGAAGGCATTGTATTGAGTGGTGAAATGTAAAAAACATAAATAATTTTAAATATATAAACAACATAATTATAAGTATAACAAAACAGATCATTGTCCTATAAAACTTTGATTGGAATCCAGTCCTTTTTGTTTTTATTAGCTAGTATGTCTCAGTCTTATTTTAAGATTCTTCAAACTAATTTTAACAAAGGAGGATCACAGCTCAGTCACGAAAAACCTCAGTAAAGAAAACTACCTGTGAAATCTTATTTCACACTAAAGTATTTTTAATGGAGTATCTTCTAATCTTTAGAATGTGTGTGCCTTAAACCACTGCATGGAGGTTCTTTAGTGTTCCGTAATGTCTATTTCACAGAGTTACCAGGTATGAATTAGAACATGTGCGTGAAGGGTATTCTGAACACTGTTGACTATAGTCAGAATGACCTGGATCTCTGTAGAGGCAAATGTCACTTGTGCCTACATCACTTAATGAATTTCACTTAACCACTCTGCATCTCAGTTATATATCAGGTTAATCAAATGTTGCTAGTTAGTAGTCTCATGAATGATATTCTCTGGTTTACAAGAGTGATGGAAATATTGAATGAAATTATGAATATTAAATGCTCAGCATGATTCCTGTCATGCACATGTAATTTGTCATTATTATCCTATAAATGTTAATTATTTATTAATCTACAGCTGACTTTTGTCCATAAGTAGAAGGGTCTTGAGAGAGCAAAAAGCAGCTCTTTGATTTTGGAGAAGTGTATTTCTGGTCCAAAGCGGAATTTCTGCTCAATGAATTTGCTAAATTTAATCTCTCTCTTTCTCTCTCTTCAAGAAACTAGATTTGTACTGGAAGTTTTAAACAGTGATCTGTCTTCATCTGTAAGAAATATGCATTGCAGAGTATTAAAAAAAATCACTGCTGGGCAGCACCTGTGGCTCATCGAGTAGGGCGCCGGCCCCATATACTGAGGGTGGCGGGTTCAAACCTGGCCCCGGCCAAACTGCAACAAAAAAAAATACCTGGGCATTGTGGCAGGCGCCTGTAGTCCCAGCTACTCGGGAGGCTGAGGCAAGAGAATCACCTAAACCCAAGAGCTGGAGGTTGCTGCGAGCTGTGATGCCACGGCACTCTACCAAGAGTCATAAAGTGCGACTCTGTCTCTAAAAAACCAAACAAACAAAAACAAAACAAAACAAACAAAAAACAAGAAACCACTGCCTAAAGTTATAGCACCCCATAGGAACTGCCTGCCATTCTACCTTATGTTTCCAGGGGGATCTGTAACTGTCTATAGATTTGAGAAATGTCTTTTAAGCAAGAATATTAGGTGGATCACAACAATTCAATCTGATCATTTACTATAAATTTTGACAAATTTTGAAATAAGATCATAAATAGTATTTCCTTATATTTGATTAAGTAAATGGAATTTTAAAAATGTTAAATAAATACATTATTATTAAAGATTATTACATAATCTGTTTCTTAAAAACAAATACTTTCAAAGGAATTATGATACTAGAATATAGGGTTATTATTGAAGAAGTCAAAGTAATATTTAACTTAGTCTATAATTCTGAGAAAATAAATGATTTATAAGCAATTGGACAGATTTCCTATCTAATAATTTTAATGATTCCATCATCTGGTAACAAAAAGTGGCAACATTACAAGTATCATGTAAATGATTTTGCTGATTAGAGTTTGATTATTTAAAACTCTAGTTAGATTCTAATTTTAGAAGGCTTGTTCAGATGCTCTCTCCTTTTATTGTTTCTCATAAATCAGATGAAATGGAGAATTGCATTTATATTACTTCTTTCTGTTCTCATTTTTATGAGAATACTTTCTGTGGTTAGGCCATTAAAAATTAATACTTTATGAGTAAAAACACTCCATGATGTTTTCTTCATGATAGAAATCTCATACTTTGAGAAAGGTATGTGTGGGGAGACAGATCCTGGCTCTGACCCTTAGTTTTTGTCTGAACTTTGGCAAATTACTTAACATTTTAAACTTTTGTTTCCTCATCTGTGGAACAGATTTCCTGTAATCTACTCTAAAGGGTTTTGTATCACAGATGATGTGTTACAGATTATTAATTAATAATAACAATGATTAAATATTAATTAAAACAGTATAAAAACATGATACAGCTAATACTTTTGAATATTATTTATAAGTGTTGAAGAAATTCAGATGTATTTAGGAAACAGTACTAAACATGCATCTTCCATTTAGAGAAAATCAGAAGGAATGGTAGTTCCTTTTTGTCAGTAGATACATCTCAGTCATACATTAGGGAACTTTGTCAGTGGTCTACCAGCCTACTTGGGCCACCATTCTCCAGGCACACCATGACATTAAGTTCACTTCTTCTGTATCCGTGTTTTTTACTCAGTGGAGAGTTTGTTGAGGGGAGTTTTGGCTTTATTTTGTTTTGTTTTTGGCAGTAAATGAATGGAAAAATTCTTGAAGCAGAGCATCAGGGGACCTGTAGTCCAGGTCTGGCTCTGCTGCTAGTTAGCCTTCCAGCCTTAAGCTGATCATTTAAATGCTTCTGCGTCTCAGTTTCTGGTAACGCCACCTTGTTAATGTCACAGAATGTCGTGAGCCTTCCTGGGTGAGCATCCCCTTACAGAGCAACACCAACTGGAAGGAAGCCTTTGGGATCAAGGAGAAGAAGGACACAAATGAGTAGCTACAGAAATCAAAAAATTCAGCCGGGGTTGTGGCAGGTGCCTGTAGACCCAGCTATTTGGGAGGCTGAGACAAGAGGATCACTTGTGCTCAAGAGTTTGAGCTTGCTGTGAGCTATGATGGCACCGCACTCTACCCAGGTGACTGAGTGAGACTAAGTAAGAAAAAAAAAAAAACAGAGAAGAAGGATGATGGGTGATAGAGGCCACTTTTGCCAGAGGCTCCTGGCCAGAGGGAGAGATACTGGATAGATTTGGTCTCTGAAACTGAAAGAGGGGAGCTGAGATAGGAAAGAAGATAGACAAGTACACATCATCTTGGCTAAGGCAACCTGCAACTCCAAGAAAGGGGATTCAAGTGAACAAATTCTAGGTACAAAGCCCATCGCCATGAGGATGAGAGACCCCTCCCCCAAATGGGAGGCTTGCTGTTGATCTTTGCAAGTGAGCAGGGGACAACGTCCTCTTATTTTACTACAGGGTGAGAGCCACTAAACACTGGGCCTTCTCCCCCAGAGAGTTCTCACCTGTGAGCCTAGGCTCACCCTGGCCAGCATAAAACTGAACAAACACTCTCCCTGCGACACTGAACTCTCAGTCCACCTTTCTCCCTTTCCTAGTGGTCTGAAGGTCTACCCCCTGTGAAGGCCAGAGTGTGTGGCCATTCCCTAAGAGGTCTAGGCATTGTGTGGACAGCAGTGCAGCAATAGTGACTTGAGTGGAAGAAGGTTGGCATGGGAAAAGAGGGACCTGAGGGAGAGAGAAACACATGTGACGCTGCAAGGCCACCAGTGGCACCGACACCCAATTTGGACTTTTATGGGAGGGGGCGCTGATGCCCAGTTTGGACTTTCAAGGGAAGAGCTCCTGATGCCTGGTCGGGACTCTTCAGGGTGGGGGCTCTGATGTCCAGTTAGGACTTTCAAGGGTGAGGGCACTGATGCCCAGTTTGGACTTTCAAGGGCAGAGGTGCTGGCGCTAGGTAGGGACATTGTGGGACCACTCCAAAAGATCAAACATTTGTCTTATAGGAATTCCTGAAGGAGAAGAGGATGGTCCTAAAGGCACAGAGGCTCTACTCCAATATAATATGGAGAATTTCCCAAGCATAGGAAGAGATACAGAAATTCAGATAGTAGAAAGTTTCAGAGCCCCAGCTAGACTCAATTCAAATAAAGCATCTCCTAGACACATTGTGATTAACTTTGCTAAAATTAATATGAAGGAGAAAATTCTGCAAGCATCCAGATATAAGAAAAGTATTACCTACAAAGGGAGAAATATTAGAATGACTGCAGATCTCTCAGCTGAAACCTTTCAAGTCAGAAAAGGACGGTCATCGACCTTCAATCTACTAAAACAAAGCAACTTGCAGGCAAGGGTCCTGTATCCAGATAAAATGAGTTTCATTTGTGATGGAGAAATAAAATACTTTACTGATATACACATGTTGAGGAAATTTGCCATAACTAAACCAGCTCTCCAGTATATTCTCAAACCCATTTTTTCTTTCTTTCTTTCTTTTTTTTTTTTTTTTTTTTGAGACAGATTCTAACTATGTTACCCTCAGGAGAGTGCTGTAGTGCCACAGCTCACAGCAACCTCAAACACTTGGGCTTAAATGATTCTCTTGCCCCAGCCTCCCAAGTAGCTGGGACTACAGGGGCCCACCACAACTCACGGCTATTTTCTATTGCAGTTGTCATTGTTATTTAGCTGGCCCAGGCCTGTTTTGAACCCACCACCCTTGGTATATATGGCTGGCACCATAACCACTGTGTTATGGGTGCCAAGCTGCTGCCATTTTCCATAATGACTAGCATAATGGTCTACTACCAAAGTAAACACACTCAGACACTATTGAACAAAACCTAACTTCCACAATAGTTAAATGATTAAAAATATCCAGTGGTCCTTGAAAAACATGATACCCAAAACACTACCATGCTTATCAATTCTCTCAATTAATGTGAATGGCTGAAATTGTCCTCTAAAAAGGCAGAGGTTGGGTGACTGGATACAAAAACTCAGACCAGATATCTGTTGCATACAACAGACTCATATTACTTTAAAGGATAAAAAAAGACTCAGGGTGAAGGTATGGACATATATAATAGAGGCAAATGGAAAACAGAAAAAAATCAGGGATTGAAATTCTATTTACATATACAATAGGTTTTAAACCAACAAAGATAAGGAAAGATAAGGATGGACACTACTTATTTCTCAAGGGAAACACTCAACTTGAAGAGATTTCAATAATTAACATTTATGCATCCTACCAGAATGCTCCTCAATTTATAAAGCAAACCCTATCAGATATGAACAATTTCATATCTTCCTGCACTACACTAGTTGAAGATTTTAACACCCTTTTGGCGGTTTTTGATAGATCCTCCAAGAAGATACTAAACAAAGAAATAACGTACTTAAACTTGACCCAAGAACAAATGGACATCTGCAGAACATTTCAAACTAAAAAAACTGAACACACATTCTTCTCATCAGCCCATGGATCATCCTCCAAAACTGATCATATCTCAGGATACTAGTCTAACCTCAGCAAATTTAAAAGAATGGAAATTATTCCTTGTATCTTCTTGGACCATCACAGAATAAAAGTTGAACTCACAGAAACAGGAATCTTCATACTCAAACAAAGTCATGGAAACTAAATAACCTTCTGCTGAATATTAGCTGGATCAAAGATGAGATTAAGAAGCAAATCACCAAAGTTTTGGAACAAAATGATAATAAAAACACAAATGTCAAAACCTGTAGGATACGGCAAAGGCAGGCCTAAGAGAGAAATTTATAGCATTGGAAGCCTTCATCAAGAATATAGAAAGAGAAGAAGTCAACAACTTAATGGGTCATCTTAAGCAACTGGAAAAGGAAGAACATCCCAACTCCAAACCCAGAAAAAGAAATGAAATAACCAAAATTAGAGCAGAATTACATGAAATTGAAAACTAAAGAATCATTCAGATCAATAAATCAAAAAGTTGGTTTTTGGAAAAGATTAACAAAATTGATAAAAATTTGGCTAGCCTAACCAGAAACAGAAAAGTAAAATCTCTAATATCATCAGTCAGAAATGATGAAGGAGAAATAACAATAGATACCACAGAAATTCAAAAAATCCTCAATGATTACTATAAAACTTCTATTCTCAGAAGTATATAAATCTGAAGGAAATGGACCAATCATTGGAAGCATGCCACCTTCCTAGACTCAGAAAGAGTTAGAAATTTTGAATAGACCTATATCAAGCACTGAAATAGCATCAACTATACAAGATCTCCCCCCCCAAAATGTCCAGGATCAGATGGCTTCACATCAGAATTCCACCAAACCTTTAAAGAGGAACTAGTGCCTATATTACATAACCTCTTCCAAAACAGAGAAAAAGAAGGAATCCTTCCCAACACATTCATGAAGTGAATATTAGCTTGAACCCCAAACCAGGAAAGAACCCAACAATGAAAGAAAACTATAGACCAATATCATTAATGAATATCAGTGCTAAAATATTCAATAAGATCCTAGCAAACAGAATTCAATATCACATCAAAAAAATTATACACCATGATCAAGTTGGTTTTATCCAGGTTTGCAAGGTTGGTTCAACATACATAAATCTATAAATAAAATACATCAAATAAATAAAATAAAGACCATATGATTCTGTCAATTGATGTAGAAAAAGCTTTTGATAATATTCAGCATCTTTTCTTGATTAGAACACTTAAAAAAATAGGCTTAGATGGGACATTTCTTAAAATGATAGAGGCCATCTACAGCAAACTCACAGCCAATAACATTTTGAATGGAATAAAATTGAAAACATTTCTGGTCAGATCAGGAACTAGGTGAGGAGGCCCATTGACTCCACTGCTATTCCACGTAGTAATGGAAGTCTTGGCCATCACTATCAGACAAGAGAAGGTGATCAAGAGTATTCAAATGGGGTCAGAAGAGATAAAACTCTCACTCTTTGCAGATGGTATGACTCTATACCTGGAAAATCCCGGAACTCAACTACAAAGCTCTTAAAAGTGATAAAGGAATACAGGAGTGTCTCAGGATACAAAATCAATACTCACAAATCAGTAGTTTTTATATATACCAACAATAGTCAAGCTGAAAATACAGTCAAAGACTCTATTACTTTTACAGTAGTGCCAAAGAACATGAAATATTTGGGAATTTACCTAAGTAAATGATGCAAAAGATCTCTATAAAGAGAACTATGAAACCCTGAGAGTAGAAATAGTTGAAGATTTTAACAAATGGAAAAACATACCATGCTCATGGCTGGGAGTAATCAACATTGTTAAAATGCCCATAGTACCGAAAGCAATATACAAATTTAACACTATCCCCATTAAAGCACACTGTCATACTTGAAAAATCTGGAAAAAAAATAGTACTTTGTTTTATATGGAACCAGAAAAAAAACCTTGAATAGCCAAGACATTACTCAGAAATAAAAACAAAGCCGGAGGAATCACATTACCAGACTTTAGGCTATACTATAAACGTACAGGGATCCGAACAGCATGGTACTGGCACAAAAACAGAGAGGTAGATTTATGGAACAGAATAGAGAACCAAGAGAAGAACCCAGACACTTATCATTATTTGATCTTTGATAAGCCTATCAAAAACGTTCAGTGGGGGAAAGACTCCATATTTAACAAATGGTGCTGGGAGAACTGACTAGTGAACTGTAGAAGACTGAAACTGGACCCTCACCTTTCACCATTAATAAAAATTGATTCTGGGGGCGGTGCCAGTGGCTCAAAGGAGTAGGGTGCCAGCCCCATATGCTGGAGGTGGCGGGTTCAAACCCAGCCCCAGCCAAAAACTGCAAAAAATAAAAATAAAGAATAAAAATTGATTCTGACTGGGTAAAAGATTTAAGCTTAAGACATGAAACTATAAAAGTGCTATAACAGAGTACAGGGAATACGCTTGAAAAAATTGGCCGGGGAAAATATTTTATGAGGAGGACCCCCCTGGCAACTGAAGCAACACCAAAAATATGTTACTGGGATCTGATCAAACTAAAAAGCTTCTGCATGGCCAAGAGCACTGTAAGGAAAGCAAACAGACAGCCTTCAGAATGTGAGATGATTTTTGCAGGTTATGTTTCTGACAAAGGTCTGATAACTAGAATCCACAGAGAACTCAAACTAATTAATAAGAAAAGAATAAATAACCCCATTACTTTGTGGAAAGAGACTTGAACAGAAACTCTTTGAAGATGACAGCCAAATGGCCAACAAACATATGAAATAATTCTCATCACCTTTAATCATCAGAGAAATGCAAATGAAAACCACTTTGAGATATCATCTAACTCCAGTAAGATTAGCCCACATCACAAAATCTCCCAAGTGCAGATGTTGGCATGGATGTGGAGAAAGGGGAACAAGTCTCCACTGCTGGTGGGAATGCAAACTAATACAGCCTGTTTGGAAAGAGGTTTGGAGAATTCTCAAGGAACTACAAATAGAACTACCATTCGATCCTGCAATTCCTCTACTAAGTATCTACCCAGATGATCAAAAATCATTTCACATCAAAGCATTTGCACCAGAATGTTTATTGCAGCTCAATTTATAATTGCCAAGTCATGGAAGTAGCCCAAATGCCCATCTATCCATGAATGGATTAACAATGTGGTATATGTATACCATGGAATACTCTGTAAAAAAGGATGGAGATTTTGCATCTTTTATGTTTACCTGGATGGAACTGAAACATATTCTTTTTAGTAAAGTATGTCAAGAATGGAAAAAAAATATCCAATGTACTCAATACTATTATGAAACCCATATATAATCACCTACACATTGATATGAATGATAAAGCACAACTACAGTTCAGAAAGGAGGCAAGAGGACAGAGAGGAGAGGGGAGGGGAGAGCCTTGGAGGAGGGCGTGTATGTGGTGGTACCTCACCTATTGTGCACAATGCAATGTACATTTCAAAACTTCTAAGAGTAGAGTATAAATGTCTTACCACAACAAATAAGTGACTTGATGGTTATGTTAAGCAGTTCGATGTAAGCATTCCACGTTGTACATCAAATTAGCACATCGTGCCCCATAAATGTACAGTTATGATTTAATAAAAAAAAAGAAGTCACAAAAAGTCATGCAGGTGCCTAAGTCCCTCTAAAATTCCCGTGCTACATACCTACAACATGCTGACCCTATCACCTTTTCATGGTACCTACCACCTAGTTCCTCACTTCCATCCTATCAGGGCTTAAATTTTATGGTCAGGCATTATGAGTGCTTATTTCTAAACATGCCCTTGTGCATTTCTCATTTGATTTATAACATTTAGAAATTTCATTTGTAGTTAAATCCAGTTAACCAATAATTCTGACCTTTGCTCATGAAATTGAACAGGGGTTGGGGTAAAATACACAAACCTGTTGGCAAGTGACATCTTAAATTTGCAATCCTGTGTCTAAAGTGGGCCCTTAATGCTATCTGATTCCTACTTTTCTGAATGATTATTTCAAACTTTTGAAAGCTCCCAAACCTCATCCCCTAGCCTCACTCTAATCTGAACAACTTGCTCCTTACTTCTTATTATTCCCTTGTTATTCATCCTGGGGTCTGCCTTCTCCCCTGTTACCATGACTGAACAGTAGCCATCGCTAGTAAAGAGCATGAATCCCGTCCCCTTCATTTGTCCTCTCTCAGTGTTCGATATTCGTCTGGCAATATACCCCTCTCTTTCTTATATTACCAGTTTTCTTCTCTCTACTGGCTCTTTCTCAGTTTATAAACATATTTATGTCATAAAAAATTGAAAAAAACCCTACTCAATTCCATTTATTCCTTTTTGCCTTTTTTTTGTAGCAAAACTCCTCAAATTAATTTTCTGTACTTTCCATCTCCTATTTCTTTCTTCCCATTCTCTTAAACTCATTAAAATAAATCTTTCTTCCAACTATGCCACTAAAACTGCTACTGGCAAGGTCACTAATAAATGACATGTTATTACACCCAATGTGCAATTTTCCTTTCTTATCCTGTTTGGTCTGGTGGCAATATTTGATACGGTGATTACTCCCTGCTCTCTGAAACACTTCCTTCACTCTGCTTCTAGGCACGGCTTCCCTCCCGCCTCTTTAGCTGCCTCTCCTCAGCCCCCTTTACAGCTTCTTCCTTGTCTCCCTGAGCCTCAAATGCTGGAAAATCACAAGTCTCAGTATGTCACTTTTACATCTGAAGTCTCCGTGCATTATTTCACTTGGGACCATTCTTTTATAGATCCCAAGAACTATATTAAAAATATAAATAACTTTAACTATATTAAAATAAAAATAACTTTTATTTTTTCCCCCAAGAACTGGGAAAACCAGTTTCATTATGGTGGCTTAATCCTGAGAGCCGGTAAACTAGTTCACCTGGTATAATGTTGGCATAATGGATGCAGCGTTTCTTGTAGTGAAATTTCTAAATAATGCAAAACTTGCTGGGGAATTCAGGGATGGGGTTAAATTGGTATGGGTTGGCGGGCTCCATAGTATTAAAAACAATCTAGTTGCAGATAAACCCCAATTTTGTATGCCCAGACCCAAACTCTCCTTAAAGTCTAGTCTCACATGTCTGTTACTATGAGACTTCTCCCCAGGGATGCTGATGCACATCCCAAGTTTAACACGTGCACCGCTGAGAGCGCCATTCTTTCCAAATCCTGTCCCCGTCCAGTAAGACAGCAGTACCATCCTACTTTCACAGTGTAAGCACAAATGAACCCCTTTCTTCCCTTTTGTCTCATAAAATCCTGAGAAGGTCTTTCTTGCTTTACATTTAAAATAAACGTAAAATTCGATTATTTCTCATTACCTTTGTGCTAGCACCTGGACAAATCACCATAACCATTCGATCATTACAATAACGTCTTGCTTGGTTCCCCCTGTCCTCTTCAGTCTATCCAGTTAGACTGAAAATAAGATCCTTTCTCTGCTCCAAACTTCGCAATGGCTTCCCATTCACTCAGAGGAAAGCCTGAGTCCTCATGAGCTGGACTTGCTGTGGCCTCCAGGACAGCTCTGGACTCACTCTTCCTCTCCTCCAGCCACCCTGGCTGTTCCTGTCCTTCACGCACCCACATGGGGACACTAGTCTTTGTCTTTGTTCCTTTGTTTGGCTTCCTCTTCTCCCTGGCAGACAGATGCACGGCCCCCTCCCTTAGCGGTCATCCCCTTCAAGTCTTTGCTCAATTGTCGCCTTCTCAGTAATGTCCTCCTTGACTGTTCTGTCTCAATAAATGATCTCCTGTACTCATATTTCTCAGTCTCATCCCCATTTTATTTTTATTCTTTAGCACGTCTTATAATAAAACATGCTCTTTATACAATTTTATTTTGGTGAATGCCTCCACCTAACCATTTAAACACACATTAAAATGCAAACTCAACAAAGGTAAGGATTTTTGTCTCTTGCTTGCTGCTATTTTCCCAGTGCCAAAGATAGTGCATGGAACACAGTACGTATAATATCTACACTGGGAACCCCATTTACACTGTGGGGTGAGTATAATAGACATTTATATGTACAAGTATAATTACTTACAACAATTAATTCATTATAAAGTGCATGTCGTAGTCAGTTCTGTCTGAGTAGCTTAACAACAGACATTATTTCTGACAGTTCTAGAAATGGAGAAATCCTAGGTCAAGCAACTTTGCCAGCAAGTTTGTTCCTGGTGCCAACCCTCTTTCTAGCTTGCAGACTGCCTTCTTCTCACTATGTCCTCACACAGAGAGCTCTGGTCTCTTTCTCTTCTTCCTAATTCCTTCATGGGTCCACCTGCCCAGCCTCATCTAAACCTAATAGACTTGAAAGATCCTCCCTCCAAAGACCATTGCCTTAAGAGTTAAGTCTTCAACATAGACATTTTGGGGAGACACCCACATTCAATGACAACAACGCAATTCTGTTATAAATGTCTCATGTTTTCCTCACAAAGACTATGTGAAATAGGTAATGAAGTTCTTTTTTGTCCATTGTACTTCTGTTTGAGTTGATGATATCCTGCTGATTTTCTGAGTATTCCATGTGTATGAGGACTGACCATATCTTCTAATCCAAATTAGGAAAAGTCTTGAGAAAGAGGAAAGGCCCTCTCTCTATAGGTGGTAAGGTACCTGGTATGTTCAAAGTACACTCAGCTAAATAGAAGAGGTCCAGGGATTCTACAGGGATGTGGCTCATATTAAAATATATAAACATTAGTGGCTAAATGTTTTCATAGTACTTTTTTCTCTACTCTAAAAACTTTTCTTCTGTTTATATTAGGAGAATATCACAGGTGTTTGGGTGAAGTCTAAATATTATGTGCATTACATGCATTCTACCCCTATAAAGTAGTCATACTTTATAGAGAATATAATTTCGTGCCTTAACATTTTATACCAAAATGTGTTTTATTATTTCCAAATGATAACTCAATGAATCTAGTTTCCAAAGCAAAGCTTTACCTCCAGTTTTTAAAATATTAAATTGAATTTACATGAGCATTCACAATGTTGACAGATCTTTCATCTTCAACAGAATAAATCATAAAGATCTATATCTTTTTCCATAACTTGGATGAAATATATTGGCACTTTATGTAAGTAAACTTAATTGATATTAAATTTTGATCACATGTTACAAAACTGGCATCTTTTAACTACTTGCAAGGTCTGCTAAGGGAAACAAAAGATTAACAGCTATGTTGAACATTTTGTACTTTTAAAATAAATTTGGAATGTAAATAAATGAATTAAATTGAAAAAATGTTTATCTAAATAGTCATCTTCACAGATTAATATGTAAATGAAACATGACGTCACAGCTTCACGTGTTAAACTGTCATCTTTGAACACAATCTTCCTAAAATCTACTAACTTTTGAAATGATGCCAATAGTTAACCAGTCCATATCTGCTTCCTGGGTTTGTGTGGTTAGCAGCCTTCTTGGTAAATACTAACAAATACACTTGTTCAGGATCAACTTCTTAAGAATCATAGATTCAGTCTTTAATTTTTCATTAAACATTCACTTTGAGCTTTCTTTTATGACTCATTGCTAACAAAAGATTTATTACTAAATGAAAAAGCACTACCAGGCTCGGTGCCTATAGTTCAGTGGTTAGGGTGCCAGCCACATACACTGGGGCTGGTGGGTTTGAACCCAGTCCAGGTCTGTCAAACAAAAATGACAACTACAACAAAAAGTAGCCAGTCATTGTGGTGGGTGCCTGTGGTCCCAGCTACTTGGGAGGCTGAGGCAAGAGAATCGCTTAATCCCAAGAGTTTGAGGTTGCTGTGAGCTGTGATGCCATGGCACTCTACTCTCGTATTATCTTTTTATTGATGGTGATTGAGGGGATCTGAGACATGAATTGACCTGACAACTATGTAACAAAGTTTTGGTTTCAGAGACAAAGGTGCAGGGTTTTATTAAAAACAAAGGGATAGAGTTGCAATAAGAAAATCACGAGTTTATGGATAAAGTATTATTAAAAGCAGAAATGCCAGAGCCTCTGAATAAGTTAAAAAGCTACTGAGTCGGTGGGCCCTAGGGGAGACGCACCGTGCCTGCACAACGACCCCCTCCCCTCTCTTCTTACAGAAGGAAGTAAAAAGCCAGCAGTGAATAGGGTGAGGTAATGGGGCAAGGATGGGGAACACAAGCTGGGGCTGCCTCAGTGGCGACAGTCGCTCTACATGGTTCTTAGTTCTTGTTCTTAGAATATTTTTGCTAAGCTAGTTGACCAATAACTGCCAGTAACCACCAGGGCCATAAAACTTGCTCGCTGATAGCCATTTTTAGCTCCCTTACATGGGCTATATAAAAGTCCACATTTATATCTATACTGCTGTATTTACTGTTTACAGAGAATCAAAGAAAATGCCTTACTTTTTAGTTAAAGATTAGATCTTCTAGTACTCAAGCTGGACTATCTCGTGTGTTAAGGTAAAACTATTCTATTCCGTGGTATCTGATTCTGGTAGTGGCAAATCATTTAATGAGTGAATCATTACTGTTACGGAAAGGCGGTTAATGGAGTGATTTGGAGACGATCACAGAACTGTTTTACAGACCGAAAGGCCTGTTATGGGCTGTGATCAGACTGCATTTCGCCCTGTGTTGCTCGAGTGTGTCTATTGAGAGAACCCAAACCTGTTTGCTTAGAACTGCAGGATTTTTGAGACTAAAATCCCCAGAGGTCTTGGAATTTCAGGCTACGTAGCCCGTCAATAAGCCTTCCTGTATCTCTGTTTCATCAGTAAGATGATCGTAATGGCTCAGAGAATTGAAAGAACAACAATGATGGCAAAGCACTTTGCAAGTACAAGTTCTTAATTGACTGGTCATTAAAGAAACTATTAGGTAATGACGGCTCCCTGGAGGCTCCCGTCATTTCACACTTTCCATCTAAATACAGACTGTGTGTTTGCACCTGTTGCTTAGGTATAATAGCATAAACACCTCCCTGGGTAAGAGTCACTCTTCAGAAATTTAAACCCATCAGCATTCCCTGAGCCAAGAGATTAGTGGACAACGAGTAACTGGGCCAGAAGTCTAAAACTCCCATCACAGTGCCCACTAAGAGGACATTCTTCCCAAAGAGGGTGCGTGTTGGTGACTGGCGTCAGAAGCTACCCTTATGCTGGCTTGAATGGTATCAATGACAATGGCTTATATTTGTTAGGCATTAAGTGCTATGTTATTTTTATTTTTATTTTTTTGAGACAGAGCCTCAAGCTGTCACCCTGGATAGAGTGCAGTGGCATCACAGTTCACAGCAACCTCCAATTCCTGGGCTCAAGCTAGTCTCCTGCCTCTGCCTCCCAAGTAGCTGGGACTACAGGCGCCCGCCACAATGCCCGGCCATTTTTTGGTTGCAGCCACCATTGCTGTTTGGCATGCCCGGGCTGCATTCGAACCTGCCAGCTCAGGTGTACGTGGCTGGTGCCTTAGCCCGTTGAGCCACAGGCGCCAAGCCTAGTGCCATGTTATTTTCTAAGTGCTTTTCTTTTCTTTTTTATATAGAGACAGAGATGCACTTTGTCGCCCTCGGTAGAGTGCTGTGACATCACAGATCACAGCAACCTCCAACTCCTGGGCTTAGGCTATTCTCTTGCCTCAGTCTCCTGTGTAGCTGGGACACAGCTCACACCACAACGCCCGGCTATTTTTTGTTGCAGTTTGGCCTAGGCTGGGTTTGAACCTGCCATCCTCGATATATGGGGCTGGTGCCCTGAGCCACAGACACTGCCCTTTCTAAGTGCTTTTAAGGCATAATTCTATTTACTGTTTATAAGAACTCTATGAAGTAGGCACTATTATCTCCATTTTTACCTATGTCTGAAGTGAGACATCAAGAAGTGTTATTCTCCCATAATTCCACAGATAATAGCATCAAAAGATTGATTAAATGTGGGGTTGAAAAAAGAAAGAATTTAAAGATAGGAGGTTCTCCAATTTCTTATGTAAAGCTGGCAGCGTGAGCTATATACTCTAACTTGACAACTTGACTGTGTAGACCAATCTCAGGATAGATAGGAGATAGGGCAATGAAAGAAAGAGAAAAAAAATCAAAGGAAGGATTAAGGAAAGGGAAAGAAGGAGAAAGAAAGGGAGGGAGAGAGGAAGGCACGTAGAAGGAGAGAAAGAAAGGAAGGAAGTTGCATTCTGAAGAATAATCAATTTTTTTATCATTCTAACCAATTAGACAAGTTTACTGTAAAATATGACAATATGGTACCTTTGTTAATTTCTTACATAATACATGATACACCCAGCTTACTACTTCCCAATTATATTCTGTGGATGACATCTAAGTGGAATAACAGAAATTCCAAGAAAGGAATTTCTGGGTTTAAATAAGTATTAGAAACTTATGCCGCATCTCCTTCTGAGTCCCATAGAGCGAGTGCGCATATTAAGTGGTCTGAGAACTTCTAAAGTAAACACTGTCCAAGCCAAAACTTTCTTAACCACAAAATTTATCTAAGAGCACATTAACATTGTATACAATAGGTTTATGACACACTGATCTGAGATGTTAAAGTCCTGAATTGTAATAAAATTTGGCATTCGTTCATAATTGAGCTTGAATTGGTCACTTGGAAATAATGTTATTTTTAAATGTTAATATAAATTGTTATAAGGAATCGCCAGAGAATGATGTAAGGAAATGCCAAGTTCCTTACAAAATAAAACCATAAACACACAGGTAAGCACTAGAATGAAAATTTGCTGATACTAAAACCCTTTGGCTATTAACATACCAAAGTCATGCCTGGAGGAGGAAGATAAATCGCTCCGCTCACCCCACGTTTCCCCCGCTGCACTCTTTGCTGGCATCACTCTGACATCACCGGCCTCTTTCCCTTCAAACTCTGACTCACACGTGGATAAACTGGCTTCCCCTAATTCTTTTTGCCAAAGACAAGCTCAAGGCAAAGAAAAAAATATAAAAGGGAGATACATTAAAAAAGGGGGTACATATCTCAACCAATCTGATGTCAAAAGAACATAGCTTGAACTCTGGGGTTCACCCTTCCTGTCTTTTACACTCCCTGCCCTTAGTTTCAGAACCCATCTGGCTGTGCATTATTCTACCCAGGAGTGACTGCAGACCTGCACGGATGGAGGCTGAAAAACCGGACCCACGAGAAAGAGAGCTGGTCCCTCTCCTTGTATAATTAGGATTTGTTCTGTGAGTTCCATTTTCTATGTGTAGACTCCAGACTAGAGTTGACTGGAGAAGAACCTACCTCCTCCTCAGGGACTGGCATTTAGCCTTTTCAGACTCCAACTGGCGTTAATAACTAGAATACTCACCACATGTGTTTAATACTGAGATAATAAGACAGCGGAGGGTAAAATTTCCTTACAGATGTCATCAAGGAAACACAGGGCAGTGTAACGACACATTTTAAAACATAACTAGGAAAAACACAAAATTAGGGTGAAATCACTCACGTATTATAGGGTATGTTCAGGCTGAGTCTCCCTTATCCCAAATGCTTTGGGCCAGAAGTGTTCAGATTTTGTATTTTTTCCAGAATTTTGAATAGTTGCATATAAATAATGAGGTATCTTCTGGAGGGGACCCACATCTAGACATAAAATTTGTTTCTGTTTCATATACACTTTATAAATACAGCGTGGAGGTAATATTATGCAACATTTTCAATAATTGTGTAAATGAAATCAAGTTTGTATCCATGGAACCACCATCAACACAGGTGTCAATATCTCAATCTTTGGTTGTTGGAATCACTACCCTTCCTGAATCTGAATTTATATGCTATCAGTAAGGATTCGTTTCCTTTGTTACACACATTTGCCAGTACTTTCCATTAAAATATATGACATACTATTTTTTCCCTCCCTTCCTCTTTCTCCCTATGACATACTATTAAATTAGTGAAAAATGAACGTGTTTAGGGTACTAAGCAGCACGGTAACATAACAAAAATACTTGTATCAGCTGTTAAACAACAAAAACAAACAATGGCAAGCTTTCGGCTTCTACCTAAAATGCTGCGATATGATTAAAAGCTTCAGTGTGCAATAATGCCGCTGGAGACACTGAGTAAATTCAGTGCTGCACACTTGAGTTTTGACTGTAAAACACCATCCAAATTGTGATTGTGAGGGCAGGCGCGCAATTCGACACGTGCGCTATCCTGCTGGAGCTCAAACTGTTTTGGATTTTGGAGCATTTTTTGTTTTTGGATATTCAGATTAGGGGTGTTCAACCTACATATATATATATTTATATATATATCAGTCATATGTGCATATATAGATTATATACTATATGGGAATTTATTAGAGGAATTGCCTCATACCCTTATAAAGACCAGCAAGATAGACGGTCTGCAAGCCAGCAGTGAGGCTTACTTAGTTGAAACCTGAAAGCCTCAGAACCAGGAAAGCTGGGGGTATAATTCTGAGTCTCAGGTTCAAGGTCTCAGAACCTGCAGGGAGTACGCTTGGGGGGCTCTGCTAAGGACAATTTCTGGAGTTCAAAGGTCAGGGAGGCTGGTGTTCTAATGTCCAAGGGGAGGGGGAGAAGGGTGTCCCAGCCCCCGGAGAAAGAAGAAGAGCCAGTTGAAAGGTGCCCGCCCATAGGAGGGCAGATCTTTCCACCCAGTCCAGCAACTCACACCCCAATCTCCTCCAGAAACACCTTCACACACATGCCCATACATAATGTTTTCCCAGTTATCTAGGTATCCCTTAATCCAGTGATGTTGACACCGAAAATTACCCATCACGGTATATAACAATTTTCAGGTTATCATAAATACCACATGTACTACCTAACTCATGGAAATAACAGCTTGGCATTTCCTACACTATTGTATTCATTTGTATAATAAATAATTGATTTTGAGAACACTTTGACAGGCAGTGGGGAGAACAAAATTAGCATCATATTCCTTGCTTTTCAAGATGTTTGCACTCTGAAAAGACTGGTATAGAATTATAATGAAATACCTTTAAGTAAGCATTTATCCTATCTTCTGTGACTCTCCCTGCTAAATGCCTCTGAAAGCCTTATTGACAGGGGTCCAAAGAATATCTCCGTGCTCTGAGTGGACCTGCTGGGCCTGAAACAGAGGTGAAGAAGAAGACCCCAAGCTCGGCATGGTCCTCAGGATGCACCGACCCCTCTTTGTCTCCGAAACCTCCAAAGCAAGTCTCAGCACTGCTTTCTGCCCTTGACCCCTCAGGATCGGGCTAATCTCATTTTGTTCCCTTTCTCTGCTCCTTCAATCATTACAATAATTGCAAGACTCCAAGACCCCCTATTCTTTGGACTCTAACCCTCATTTGGCTGTCTGTATTGCCTTTTTAAATTATTTCAATAGGTTGAGATGGAATGACCGTTTCTCATTACATGGCTGAACTGTACCAGCAGAATAGTGTACATGGCACCCTGTAGATAATTTTTTATCCCTAACCTCCTACACTCCCCCTTCTTAGTTTCCAATGTCCATTACACTGTTCTATGACCATTGTTTTTCAGTCTTGAGATACTTCACTTAGGATTAATTGTCTCCAGTTCCATGCAAGTTGCTACAAAAGGCATTATGTCATCTTTGTATGTGTGAGTAGTATTCCACGATACACACACACACACACACACACACACACACACACACACACACACAGACACACAAATATTTTCTTTATCACTCTTAAGTTGATAGGCACTTAGGTTGTGCAATTGTGAATTGTGGTGCAATAAATATTCTGGTATAGGTAACTTTTTGTGTCTTTTTGATATAATGACTGTTTTTCCTTTGGGTAGATAACTAGTAGTAGGATTGCTGGATCAAATGGTAGGTGTCTATCTAGTTCTCTGAGAAATCTCCCTGCTATTTTCCATAAAAGTACTAATTTATAGTCACATCAACAATTGTATAAGTGTTCTCTTTCACTGCAGCCACACAAATATCTATTTCTTTTTTATGTGTTAGTAATGGCCATGCTGACAGGGGTAAGGTGGTATCTCATTGTATTTTTAAGTTTCATTTGTCTGATGATTAGTGATATTAAGCATTTTTAAATATGTTTATTAGCCACTCATCTGTCTTCTTTTGCAAAAAATCTATTCATGCCTTTTGCTCACTTTTTAATAGAATTATTTGAGGTTTTTTTTTTTTTGCTGATTTGTTTGAGTTTCTTGTAGATTCTGGATGTTAGATGTTTGTTAGATGTGTCATTTGCAAGTATCTTCTATTTTGTAGGTTGTCTATTTACTCTGTTGATTATTTCCTTTTGCTGTGCAGAAACTGTTCATCTTAATTACCATTTTTAAATTGTTGTTGTTGCCTTGCTTGCTTTTGTTGTATTAGTCATAAATTCTTTGCCTAAACCAATGTCAAGAAAAGTTGATTTTTACATTTTCTTTTAGAATGTTTATGGTTTCAGCTCTTACACTGAAGTCTTTAATTCATCTTGAGTTACTGTTGTGACTGTTAGAGACCCCGTTTCATTCTGCATGTGGCTGTCCAGTGTTCGCAGCACTGTTTATTGAATTCTTTCCCTGTTTCTGTTTGCTTTCTCAAAAATCAGTTGGTTGTATCTTTATGGTTTTGCTTCTGGGTTCTTTAATTTTTTCCAAAGATTTGTGTGTCTACCTTCATACCAGTGCCATAATGTTTGGTTCCTATGGATTTGTAGCATAATTTGAAGTCCAGCGATGTGATGTTTTCAGATTTTTTTTCTCTTTTCTTAAGATTGTTTTAACTATTTGGGCTTTTCATTGATTCCATATGAAATTTAGAAAAAAAAACAAAGAAGAAAGAAAACATAAAAATAGTTTTAGAACAGGAAAAAAAAATTAGGATTGTGTTTCTAGTTTTGTGAAAAATGCTATTGGTAGTTTGATGGGAATTGCATTGAATATATCAATCACTTTGGGCAGTAGAGATATTCTGAAAATATGGTGCTGTCTTTTCTGACTTCCGATTTTATACTCTCCCAACTTATAAAGTCCTCACGTGGGTCCTATGTAATGAATAGTCAATCATGATCTTATATCTTCAATCTTTCAGTTCTCCTCTCCTCTCCACTGTTTCACTCCACTGGAAACCTGGATTCCCTGCTGACACACTGCAGCCTCTGATGCGGCCGTTGCTTCCTCTACAACACTCATGCCATAGAAAATGCCAATCTGGGGATGGGACTTCCTTGCTTCTCATTGCTCCTTCCGAAATATCTCACTTCCTGCTCATGGAAAATACTCAGTTTCAACTCGTTCATCTTAAGGCCACAGACCCATTGACATTTTGTTTTAAAATTACATAGCAACTTTCTGTCTAATCACTTTCATCTCTTTCAAAATTTTAGCCCCCAACTTATTGTACTTGTGTCTGTCACTGCTCCTGTCTTGACTGTTGATGGTTTTCACATCTGGATACTTACCCTTCTTCTCCGGCCTCTTGGTTTCTTACCCTCCTCTTTCCTCTAATCCACCTCAGCTCTTCAGTCTCTGCTCAGAAAGTAGATCTTGTCTTTACTAATACTTAAAACCTTCCAATAATTTCAAATATCCTGCTCTTCAATTTCAACTCCTCCCTTCAAGCTCACCTTCTTCTGTACCCTTACTCCAACATGGCGTCAATCTCACTGGAATCAACAATTCATTAATCTCACTGTCCTTTGCCATTTCTTTACCTGGCTTAAATTCTACGATCAGTTACTATGACAACTCCTTTCTAGGCATCTTCCTCTCTAACTTCCTCCTCTTTACATTTATCATACTCACTCGGTAAAACAGAAATTTTGATTTTAAATCCAACTTTCCACCTCCTCAGTGCCTGCCTCCACGCAGTTAAACACAGCTGGAGAGACACACGAAGCCATGCTGGCACATTTCTCTTAAAAATCGAGAACATAAACTCAAGCAAGCTCTTAATGCTCCCTGGAGATCACTGATTTATTTATTCAGCTGCTCTCTTAGACAAATATTTCATACCATCATCGTTCTGCCTGACTCTCCTATTTCTCCTCCTTCTCTTCACAGGTAGGTGATGCCCTTGCTTTCTATGTAATTTAAAGAATAGAAGTAATAACTAGAGAACTTCCATATGTTCCTGCCATGGAATCTACCCACTGACCTGAATTCATGCTCATACTCCCTTTCCTCTTTCTCTGGATGAATTGCCATCACTCCGAGCTGGGCTACCCAATCTGCTGTGCACTGGGATTTATCAGCCATTCTGTACTCAAGAGCATTGCATGAGCAATTGTCCCTCTGCTTAGTGACTACTTTCTTCCACTCCTTCCATTAAACTTCTTGAGAAAGGAAGTCCATTATTTGCTTTCTCTGCCTTAAACTTCCCTTATAAAGCTTTTGTTCCGGATACTCACTGTGAGTGCTTCTGTCAGGATGACCATTGAACTTCATGTTACTAAAATGTTATGGTCCAGGCTCTATACTCATCCTGCTCAACTTACCTGCATCATTTGACTCAAGGGATCCTTTTCTTTTTGACTTTCTTAACTTCTGTTTTTGTTTTCTTCTACCTAAGAGACTGTGTCTAATCAGTTTCTTTTGCTGATTTTTTTCTTTTAATTTTTAAGGCCTCTAAATTTTGAAGCATTCTATTTCTACAAACTCTTTCCCACTAACATGAGTTCTGTGAAGAGCTAATCCATTCTCACATTTTAATTACAACCTACATGCTAATGACTCCAAATCTCTAGGCCCGATAGCCCCAGCCTGCTCTCATCACATATATCCAACTGCTTTCAGATGTTCCCATTTGTAGCAGATTCTTGTTTAAATTCCTCAAGCAGTGGAGCTTACTTTTCCCATGACTTTCCTATCAATAAGGAACAATTTCATTCATATAGTTTTTCTAATTCTTCAGGCAAACAATCCCCGAGTCATTTGTACTCCATTCTTTCTCTTAGACTCCAATTCCAATCAGAAAATCCTGTCATTTCTACTTCCAAAATATGTCTAGAAATAAAGGCTCCTCCTTGTTTCTGCTTCTAAGCACCGTCGTCCTGACTACCCTGCTCCTTACTTGAAATTCATCCGACAGCATCATAATTGCGCCTCTGCTTCTTTCTTTGCATTCCTCAGGCTCATTCTCATGTGGTCATCAGAAAAACACTTTAGAGAGTAAGTCCAATCATGTTCTGTTCTTCAACCAATTGAAAGGCTTCTAATATCACTCTCAGTGGAAGCAAAATACTCAGTGACCTGTGAGACCTTACACATTCTAGTCTCCTACAATTCTTGTAATGGGATCACCTACAACTCTCCCTGTTACCCAGTCAACATCAGCCATACCAACCTCTTTGAGCTTTCTCACATGGACAGTTTTTTCTGACTACATTATATGAATTAGAAATCCTAATCCTACTTTCTGGCTTTCCTTATCCCATTTACCCTGTTTTATTTTTTCTCTTTGCACTTAACCCAATCTGATGAATTACCTTCTTTAAAAAATTTTGTCTTAATTCCTCCAATAAAATGTCAATCATGTAATTCAGAGACTTTGCTTTGCTAACTACTGAGTTCCTAGCGCTTAGAAAACTGTCAGGCACACAGTAGGCACTCCATAAATAGTTATCAAATGGATGAATGGCAGCTCAAAATGTTTAGCACAAGCTCTATTCTTACTCCTTTGTACGGGAACCATACATCCAATTACTCACAGAAAAATTCCACCTAAATTTTTCAAAGGCACTCATAAACCAAAGCTCTTCTCAACTTGCTCATTTTCTGATCTCTCTCACTTTTATCCCTTTTGTATAGCTATCATAATTAATGAAACCCCAATCCATTCTGTATCTGGATGACACTCTCTCGCTCTTTTCTTTTTCCATCATCTAGTTTATCAACTGAGTTCTGTTAATTCTACCTCTCCCATATCCTTCAAGCAAGTCTTTTATACTTCAAGTTCACTGCCAGTGGCAGTGTTTAGAGACCCATTATTTCTCGCCCAGATATTTATAATATCCTTTAAACTGGTATCCTTGGCTCTCTTCCCAGCTCTCTCAAAACCATCCTTTACATTTTTGGCAGAATGACTATTAGAAGTGCAGGGAAGTGCTTTGCTCTCTTTGCTCCCATATCATCCTTTGCATAATTTTGTGAAAATACTTTTTCACAGAGTATTTCAATTAATCATTTCATAATTGCATTTCCCCCATCACCTGATAATGCATTGCAACCTACCAGCAAAATGTTAAGTTTATAGTGATAAAGTCAGTTGCCTAAGTTCTTAGTAAGTAACTAGTTTTCAGGTTTTATGATTTCTCCTCCAGGATATTGATACACACATACAATCTGAAAAATTATCCTATGTAAGATAATTCACTTTCCATCACCTTTATACTGTTAGCAGAATGACTATTAGAAATGCAGGGGATGCTTTTTTCTCTTTGCTTTTGTTCCTCTGCACACACACATGTACACACACACACACACACTCCCCAAATTTCCCAACAAGATTTTATTTGACTATGTCCAGGTCCCACCCTCGGGGCAGGGTCTGCAAAGACCTGTGGAACTGGCGTGACCAACTGAAGAAATATAAAGTTAGGAACAATGTTAAAGAAAGTGACACAAGACATGGATAGAATCTTCAAAGGTGAGAGCTCAGGGGACCACCACCCATGTTGTGGGCTCTGGGGAGTGGCCCTGCGTCTGTTCCACCCAGCGTTTATTCAAATCTCTTTGCCCAGGTGGTAAGCTAAGGGGGGGAACAAAGACTTTCTCTGAGCGAGCATATCAGCTCCATGTTATTATTATTAACTTTAAGGATTTGAGTAGTTTCGAGAAATCTGAAACTTGACCCTCTATTGGGGCAGCCTCCTGTCTGGAGTCACACACACAGATTCCTAGAAGGTGTTAAACTGTGCTAGTTCATTGTGAAGTAAAACACCACTGATGTCAATCTCCTCTGAGGAATAGGTGGGAGAGAGGCATTTTCCTCTCATCACCACCACAAAGGATTTTCCTCTGTGATAAGGGATATAAACCCTCCTGCCCATATCTCAGGGCTGGAGCTGTTCCCTTGGTCTCTGCCCCAGCCAAATCCAAATCTCCGCAATGGGTATCTGCTTTGTCTGTTTAATGGGCAGGCAATGACCTAGATGATATATTTCTAGGACTTGCCACAGTCTCTTCTATGTCCACTGTTTTCCCTCAGACTCAGCGGTGTAAGCTGTATTTCCAATAGGCCACAGTTTCAGGAAAGGCTGGAAACTTGTTCAGATAAGAAATTTAGCAATGTCTGGCTTAAAGGTAAATCAGCTGGCGTTTCTTTGTTCCTAGTCCTTCAGCTTAATTTTTAATTTTCCCTTTTTCTGGGGGTGCCCTCCCCTGCCAAGAATGGGGTCTTTGGTCTCCATTCTGCCTGTGGGGTAAAAGTAAACAAATTATTTAACTAGAAAAAAAAAATTGTACCTTTTCATTTAGTCATCTGGGAATTTCATATTAGAATTTATTGGAATTGCTTGATTTCTTCCCACGAGAGTTCTGATATTCAGAATAGCAATCTGCTACATAGTGCTTAGGAATCATATTTTTTTTTAATGAATGAACAATTGAGTGAGTAATTTCTATTATATTCCTAGCTTTAAGTCAAATTCCTATTAGAAACTTTGAATTACTGGTTCAAGTTAGGAATTTCACATTATAAGCCTCCCATATGGGTAAAACAGTGTGAATATTCAAATTCATATTTAACTTTTATTTTACACAACTTCACTGTTGACACAGGTGTTAGCATAGTGTTTTACGTGTTTAAAAAATAAAGAACAGGGAAAATCTTTGGTAAAATACAAAATTTCACTCATCTCTCCACCTCAAATGGTTTATGTGCCATATATTAATAAATACTTAAATGTTTGCATCAGGAATATATATTTTAATTAAAGTATATATTACATGTGTGTACACATAGACACATGTACTTTTATATTGACCTGGATTGAGGTAGAACACATTCTTCTTAGTAAAGCATCACAAGAATGGAGAAGCAAAAATTTAATGTACTCAATTCTAATGTGAAGGCAATAGATGATCTAATACAAGGGTCTGGGTAGGGTGACGAGAGAGTGGGGAGAGGGGAGGAGTGAGGGGGATGGGGAGTCACAGTGTATGGCACACCTCTTGAGGGTGAGACACACAATTATCAGAAGGACTTTATCTAACAAATGCAATCAATGTAACCTAATTCTTGGTACCCTCAATGAATCCCAAACAATAGAAAAATAAAATAAATATTTACTTCTGGAAAAAGTATGTTATCTTGATCGAAATATCTGCATTTATTTATAGTTTCTTTACTTTCTTTTGCAGATCCGGACATGTAATCACATTAGGATAGATCTTTCTTGCTATACAAACTAAATAAGAATGATAAAGTAAAAAAAAATATTTTTCTTCTTTTTTCTCAAATGTTTTTTTCTTGTGTGTTGCTCTTTTTTGTGAATTTAGGAAATAAGGTACACGTTTATTTTTATTTGGTTTATAACTAAATGGTGTAAAAATGCCTCCTGGTTTAATATGTATATAGATATATTATAGATTATTTAAACAGAGAATCATACTATTTTTATCTTTGTAAAGCTGACATCATATCTGGGACTTTATGAGTAGTCCAAAGTTACTAATGTATCTGCTACTTTTTATATAATGATTTCATTATTTCATTCATCATTCAATTGATTATAATTTTTGCCAAGAATAAGTGAGAAAAATTAAAAGTATACAAGCCTCTGAATTAGTTACTTTTTCCTCCAGAATTGAAGATACAGTTCTACAGGGATGTAGAGCAAAGTTCACTTTAATTTTTTAAAGTAAATTAGAAGAAAAGCAAAAGAACTGACATAAATCAAGCATTTGGCAGGCTCTGAGTTCAAATACAGATGAATATGTGATTTTTAGAAAATATGGGGAAATGCCACTGTCATGAGGAGTGATATATGAACAAATTTTATTTCCATTTATATTGAACAGAAGAATTGAAATGGCAAGTCTTGAATGCCATATTCAAGGTCAAGATATCACGAATTCCCAAGGCTAACATTGTCACGGTGGCTGTCATTTTGCACCTTTACTTTGAAAATCCTGGGTTTAATCTGATCTTCAGTTGAGTTATGGATAATTTAGCTGCATCCGTTTTCCTAATTCAACACAACAATGTTCGAAAGTTAAGACAATATTGAATGATCTATAGATGGAGAGTTTAGTTTTTATGTGGCTTGAGCATAGCACTGAAATTCCAGATAATGGTGACAAATAATGTCACGTACCAGGATTCAATAAATTACAAACAGGAATGAAGCCAGACCTTAACTCGGAGAGCAACGGAGATATATCTAACACAGCAGATGACAGACCATTATTCAGAATCAGCCTATAAGTTATGATAGAAACCAGATGGAAACAAGAGTTCATAAACCCAAAAGAGGAATGACGGAGCCATGAAACATGCCCAGCAACTGCAGGTGCGACAGTAGCCGTGTTTACTAGTCGGAAAAGAGTGCGGTGACATTGTAACTAATGTCGTAATGAAAAGTAGTGGACCAGCTAATTCTCATAAGAAGTTAACTCTGTGTAAGAGAATGAGCCACATTAGTCTGTGCTGGGCAAATAGTATATGTTTAATAATTATGCCACTTATTTAATGAATAAGGTTAGTGATGGAAGGCAATTAGCAAAATTATCTAGCCTCGTCCTTACAACTTTATAGTAAGAAGGACACTTGTTTTTATCTGGGAGATTTAAATATAATCCTTTTCTTTAAAATTTCTTGTATCCAACATAGCGAAACAACGTATAACCAACCTAAGACATAACTATTTCTCATTACGACATGACTCAAAGCTGTTTCTTTACATCTAGAGAAAATACGGCTGTTAACTTTTATAATAAACAACTAAATGAATCAATTAACAATTAATTAAATCAATACATAGGGAGAATGATCTCTGTAAAAGGCACTGTATAAATAGTAAAGAGATGAGTGAGCTGGAGATGAAACATGAACAAATAATTGTGATGGTCTTATGTTTGAAATAGTATGGAGTACAGTAAAATATCGCTGGACTGTTGAGAGAGGAACAAAGCATTTGCTTGTATTTTGCAGGTAGACTGAAGACTATGGGAAAACCTCTGGGGAGAATGTTTATTTTAGCTGGAACTTGAAAGTCAAAGTAGGCAGAGTAGCAGGAGTCGGTAAGGGAATTTCTGCATGATGGATGATCAGAATGTGCAGTTTTGTTGCAGAAAAATTTTCTGAGCAACTGCATTATTCTAGGTACCATACTATATGCTAAGGATGCAAAAATAAGACATAGCCTATGACTTACAAAAATGTGTATTTCGGTAAGGAATATTGACTATAAAATAATAAAACTGCACTTTATCATTTATTAGGCGTTAGCCATATGTCAGGCACTTCATATTCATAGCCTCATTTAATTCCCTACTACATACTTTATAATTTGTGAAACCAAGGTTTGGAAAAGTAAATGTTCACAAGGAGATACAGCCAATAACATGTAAAGATTGAATTTCTTTAAAGAATACCACCGTGTAAGGGGAACACACAAGAAAACAAGATTCTCAAAGCAGATTCTGGAAGGTTTATAGCTTCTCCTTCCAAGTTCATATTTCATTTACTTTAGTAAAAACTGAATTTAAAGGGAAAATAATGCTCAGTAGGTTTATTTTTTAATGTAATTGAATTATTGGAGACAGCTCCGAGCCTTTCTCTATCTGCTCTGAAAAGGCACATTTCCATTATCTTTTTTGTTGATACATTTAAGGATTTAAAAAAATATCTACTACTTGTATCTATAGTAGCTTTTATCTCATTTTCCCATTTACCTTTTCTGATTTCTATCTTGACAATCCTTTGTTATTTTCTGAGGTTTCACCCACTGGACTAAGTTTTGCTTTTAGTGGTTTTCCCATCTATAAATCCATCTTTGGTATCATTAAAAAATAATCAAATAAAATGGCATTGCAAATTGAATTTGAGGGAGAACCATCTTTGAAATTAGATAGAAAATCGTTGTGATCAATTTTTAACTTCATGTGCCAGCAAATGGCTTGATTACACGCCCTTGGAAACCTCCCAATGGAACCAGTATCAGTAACAAAGGGCCACATCATTTATCCCCTCCCAGATGACGTGGTAAAGGGGGCCTAGCTCATTGTTGCTGAGAACAAAGAGCAGCTCAATAAATATGTGCTGAGGGAATGAGTGAAGAAGAGGCAGAAGAAGACACACATAGCCATGTTTATTACTTCATGTGGTTCTTGGGGAATTGTATCAGGGTCAAATGATCTATCCTGGGTACAGTAAGCTGTTATAAAAATATTCTGAATGCAAAAATTTGATTATATTTTCTTTGTAGCTGTCTGTGTTGCTAGAAATACACAGGGAATCTGAATTTCTCAACTTCTTACTGTACCTTTTTCATTGCTATTATGTGTGCAGAATTTCTGAAAAACTGTAATTTCAAGGGAAGAAAAATTAAATGTGCTAAGCCGAATCTGACTACAAACGGAAATGAGTTTCATTAGCCAGCTGGACTTCCTAAATAGAATAGTTAATCCTCTGATGTTGGCAATTCTTTCCGTGTCTGTTGGTGACAGGACATTTTGTGCAGGGACTATGCAAAGGCAGACGCCTGTGTGAAGGGTGGCGGGGGTTGAACTTGCCAGTACTGCACATGTAAGTTGCTATTCCTCACTAAGGTCATTGCCAATGATTGCATAGACACCTCAGTGTATATAATTTCATTTGATCTATGTGGTCATTCTCGGGAAAATTACTAAGGAATTTCCATATATCTTTCATTTATGTTGTCCATCTTGTAATATAATTAAAATTAATAATGAAACATTCTGTTCTATTATTTTGTGAAGGCTTACATAACTTATAATACATAAAGTATAATAATCTATCAAGAAATTAATACTAAGAATGAAAAATATAAGTTGCTTCTGCATTTGCAAATCATAAATCAAAAACATTAGTTTTATTTCACATGGAAAGTAAAAACTGGGTACTCCTAAGAATTAGGTTTATCAAGGGAGGTAGGTTGTAGTCCAGGGAAATAGTTGCTTTGTGAAATGATTGTCTTTTACGTTAGAGCCTTTGGTGCATTAATAATAGTGCATGATTTGGTCTCAGTTTTAAAAACTGCATATGAAACACTTGGGATTTTAGTACTTGGTTGCTCAAAATTTAACCATAATGTCACATGCTATTCTCAAAAGATAAATGATTCATCCAAATTGCTAAAATGTCCTCACCAGCAGGTTTGTTTTAAGAATGTGTATAACGGACCAATCCATTAAATCTCTACATGAGAATAAGCTACACATGCCAAAAAATGCATGTCAAAAACGTCACAGTTTCAGAAAACATTATTTAAATAGACAAACGCAATTGATTCTACCTCCTCAAATATTAGTACAATTAGTACAATTCTTACTGTCCCCACTAGCCACACCTCCCTCACTGTTTCCAGCACCGACCATAAGCTGGCTTTTAGCACGTTCCTGGCAGGCTGTATATGAGACGCATTACATACATTGTCACCCTTTATTTAAATTTCACACTAATTCTATTAAGTAAGTTTCTATTTTGAAATATAAGGAAACTGATCCAGAAAGTAGGTTAATGACTCATGGTCAGATTAGTGTTAGAAAGAGCTCTCTCCCACTCGCAGGGCTTCTTCTTGGACGTGAACCTGTTATGACTCGCCTCTGTACCTGCTAGTCCCTGGGCACGAAACCTCCATCCCTCGCCTTTCTCTTTGCCCCCGTGCCCTTCCAAGCTGAATTAAATGCTGCTTCTAAGTTCACCAGAATACTTTGTGAATATGTCCTTGTCACTGTTGTGTTGAGGGAATTTTGTGCATGGTTCTTTTCCTCCAGCCTCACCCCATTCAGGCTACATGATAGCAATGTGAAATTTGAGACTTTTAGAATCACATTGCTAAGCCATGTTTTTTGAAACATTCTCTTCTGGAAAGCAAGCATCCAATGTACTCAATATTAATATGAAACCACTAGATGAACAACTGCACACCTGCACAAAATAAAAACACATTTAAATTCAAGAAGAGCAGAGTGGGGAGGGAGTCTGGGGGTACCGTAAGCCCTGACCAAGGGGGTACGAGGTCGGGGTCTATGGCACACCTCCTGGGTGAAGGGCTCAGCTGCACCCGGAACTTTACCTAGTAGGTGCAAACAGTGTAACCTAATTATATTCACCCTCACCTTACTCTACATTTTTAAAAAAGGAAACATTCTCTTCATTTGGCTTTCTTGTCAAACATCCCTTTTGCTCTCCCCTCCTACCTCTGGTCATTCTTTGTTTCTGTTTCCATTTGGGGGGTCTGCTCCCTTCCCGTCTGTATTCTCTCTCTAGGTGCTCTCTTTCACCTGCTTTGGTTCAACTACCTCTACGCGCCAAAAGAGTCCGGGTCAAGCTTTTTGTTTCAGTTGCCTACTTGACCTAACCATTTGTATAACTCACAGATATCTCCACCTGAACACGTCCAAAGCTTAACTATCCTTCCACCTCCTCCTCTCAGCCCAGGGCCATTCTTCCTCCCATACCCTACCTCCAGTAAAGACCACCTGTCTCCACCTAAGTGCTCCATCCCTCACACTTCATGTGGAGTCTCTGAGCCCTGTTGTGTTTTCCTCCACCTTGTACCTAAACTCCTCTCCTGTCCGACTCACTAATCCAGGAATCATCTTCAGTCTCCTCTTAAAGTAATGAGATGGCCTTTTCATCCGGGATTTTGTATCCACTCTTGCTTCTTTGCGATTCATTTCATATTACACAAAAGCCAGGACAAATGTCTTACACTGTAAATAACATCAGGTGACTCCCATGCTTTAATATTTTTATCATTACACAAGGATAAAATAAAACTTAACATTTTAAATTGAATTTGAGAGCAATCAGAGAGCTCTGTTCTCAGTCCCCATCTTGATACCACTATTACATTACAAGTCATGGACGGCATACAATTCTAACTGCACAGACGAATTTATATTTACTTATATTTATTAAATTTATATATATTTTACCTAAAAGTTTTACGGGAGATAGAAGATAACTTACCTCCAAATGGATCAGCAATAAGTTATAAAACTCCTGTAAATTGCCTCATTTTCTTTTGTCAGAACTGTACTTCCTGCAGGTGGTGCTATTTCTTTTATCTCCCCAAGCCCCAAACAATAACGTTTCCTGATCCTTCCCAGGTTATTTTTTCTTCCACTTCCACACAAATCTACTTCCAAATCTTATCTAAGAGTACACTTCCTGAGCAATGCAAAAGTTAACAAAAAGTAAGCCGAAGCCTGTGCCTCCCTGGGGGTCCCCATGCACAGTTTTAAAGCACACACCAACCTTGCTTGATAAGACCTGAACCATCTCAACTTTTGTCAGAGAACACTGCACCTCTGTTCACAATGCCTAGCTCTTTCCAACCTTAACGCTTTTACGTCTATTGTTCCTTTGTCCAAAATGTTCTTTCCCCTGCTTTTCGTGCTAATAACATATTGCATTTTCTGTTACAGCTTTTCCTGAGGGGCATGAGAGAGGCAGGGACTAGGTCTGTTGTAGCTCTTTCTCCAATGTCCAACATAGTATCTAGAATATGGTTTTTCCATTCAAAGACGTGTTTTGAATAAATATGTGAATGAATGAGAAAGGAAATGAAGGAAAGAAATGGATGAAACATAAAAAATAAGTTTTTGAATGGTGGGTTTGGAGTATTTTGTAAATTATATTTATTAGAGAAAATAGATTGTATTTATTATCAGTGAGAAAGTATAGTTTTGTTTGGATGTGGTACATGTGTTACTTCTTTTTCCCCGAGAAGGAAGGTTAATTATTAATTCCATTTAAGGAACCAAGAAGACAATATTTTGGTTTGAGACTATATTTTCAATTCATGATTTCTAGTTTGGACTCTGGTTCTGGAAAGTTGTACTAATCAGGTAAAAAAAACCCCTCAGGGTGGCACCCGTGGCTCAGGGAGTAGGGCACTGGCCCCGTATACCGGGAGTGGTAGGTTCAAGCCCAGCTCTGGCCAAAACTGCAAAAAAAGAAAAAAAAAGGAAAGAAAAGAAACTCTCATACACATTTTATAAATGTGTGCATATATATAATGTATGTCATATATGTATATGTATAAATGTATATATACAATATATGGCATAATATTTATATATAATATTTATATAATATATGTCATATGTGTCACATATTTATATAAAATATATATAGTCATATATTATATATCACATATAATATACAGGGTGTCCACAAAGCTTGTGTACAATTTAAAATAGCTAAACTGCATACAAGCTTTATGGACACCCAATGTATTATATATGATATTTTATATATGGGTTATATATACTTAATTTGAAATTATTAAATATATAATTTCTGAGTTGGAATATAAGATTCCCTTTTTTACATCCTAATTACAGATGTAATGGGATTGCAGAAAAACATTTGGATCTAAAAGACTATGGCATTCTTTTTAGTAATATGACAATCTTCCACAGTATGCAGCTTCATGGTCTTTAACTATTTATTTTTGGAGGAAATTTTTTACACTGGTCAATTTAGAGCATGTGAGACACTGAAAAAACTACTGTAGCATCCAAAAAAGTCAGAAAATATTCATGCTCAGAGAGCCATGTATCTATGCCAGTCTTTGGAAAGCCTGATGAAAATGGGCTTTACTCACACTTCTAAGAAACTGCAGTTTTATCTGTGATTGCAATCTCTTCCTTTAGTCTTCAAAAGAATTTTGATGTGATGAGTGTCAGTGTATAAGTGTAAAAATGGAAGCATAGAAAAATATCCAATGACTCGTAGGGATTGGAACTTTTATTGGTCCATTGGTCAAGATTAAGGCACATCTACTTTGAAAACGTATCTTAAAAGTTTTTGTCAAATTTCTAGTTGTGAATAGAAAAGAGTCCACTTGAACGGGGTATGGCCACTTTAAAATGTAACATGAACTGGCATGAGTCTATATCAGCGTATTTTGTAACTCCATACACCTAACACCCACCCATGCATCTATCCAACCCATCTGTTTAATCATCTATTCATTCAGTAGATATTTCCTGTGGTCCTAGTCTATTTCAAGTACTGTGCAAGTTACTTGGATATTACAACTAACAAGGCAGATATATTTCATGACCTCATATTCCCTGGCACTGAAGTCTAATAAAGAAAATAGAAACCTTAAATGAAGTATTATACACATATTAATAAATTGAAACTATACCAAGTGATATAATGTATAATTACAAAACATTATTAAAATGGATGATGAGAACCAATCTAGTGCTAAGCAAATTCAGAAAGTTTTTCCCTGAGCAAGCACTATTTTATATGAAACCTAGCAGCCAGGTAGAAGTTGGCTGGGGGAGTAGGGTGGGACTGAGATTGGAGAGCAAGTATTTCAGTAGAGGGGATAGAACATAAAACGTCTCTCAGAGGCAAGAACGAACACAATGTCATTATAGATTCTTTGCCCTTGCAAGCTTTTAGAGGCTACTCATACTCCTTGGCTCATGGCCCTCGTCTTTTACTTTTGACGTTATTTCAAAGCCAGCAATGTTGTGTCTGTCTGTGACTTTTCTCTGCAGTCATGTCATCCTTGAATTCTCTTATTCTGCCTCACTCTTCTGCTTTTAAGGTTGCTTGTTATTAGAGTGGATAAATACGAATAACCCAGGAAATCTTCTCTAAGTTAATGTTGTACTAGCAATCTCATATCCATCGACAACACTTAGCCGTGGATAGTAACATACGCACAGCATCTGGGGATCAGGACTTTGCCTCTTTGGGAGACATTATGCTGCCTAAAACAAAAATGAAAAATCTGTACAAGAGAGAACCAGCTGGAGTTACAGATTAATGAGATATGATAAAAGATAAAGATGAAAGTATCAAGGATAACCCTTAAATCTGTAGCTTAATCCTATGGATACATGGCTCTTCTGTTAATTGAGATATCAAAAATGGAGGAAGGATAGGGTTGGGAATGAAATTGAGAGATGAGTTCAAGTTGGGCCATGTTAAAGTCAGGGCAGCGGTTGAGTGGAGATGTTGAGGAGGCAACTTGATGTATATGTCTAGAGCTAAGAGTAGAAGTTTGAGTTGAAGATGCAAATTGTGAATGATTGACACATAGGTGATAATTGATGCAACTCCCGCAGGGAGGATATAAAAGAAGAGGGTCTAGGATCAAGAGTGGTCATTATTCATGCGCTAAGAGGCTTAAGACAGTCTGTTTAAGCACCATGAAGACTCACTTGGCTTTCTACCACCTGGACTCCAAATAGGATTTCAGGTAAAACACAGAAAAAGGGATATTTGTCTTGACCACTTCCAGGGAGTGAAAAATCCTTCATAGCTAATACAAATCTGTCCTCCATATAATTATATTACCAATCTTCACAGAAGGGTGATGCCTTTATTTTGCAAGAAACAGCATTGAAAATTATGATGATAATCAGGAAGTTGTGACTGCTTTCAAAGGACTGTCATTTACAACTTCTAAATGGAAGGGATGTCTGAATAACTGAGGGGAGTGGCACCCAACATCTCTCACTTTATCCTCTGGAAAGTTTTATCTTCAAGTCTGTTTTCTAAAGCAATGGTGTTTCAGACCAGCAGCATTAGCAATCACCTGGGAACACGTTGGAAATGCACATTCTCAGGTCCCACAGCAGATTTACATATTCAGAAGCTCTGAGTTGTGGGCCCAGAAATCCAGATAACTCCTATGCATACTAAAGTTTGAGAACTAGTTGAAAGTGTAAGATTTATTTTACCAGTATGTAAAGAACCTTGGGTTATAGACCTATTCACAAAAGCAACTTAATGGTACACATTTCTGTTTCTTAATTCTGATGTATCTCATGTCTAGGTCCTTATAAACATGAGTTTCTGCCCTCCCTCCTTCCCTTCCTCCTTCCCTCCCTCCCTCCCTTCCTTCCTTCCTCCTTCCCTCCCCCCCCCCATCTCCCTTCCCGCCTTCCTTTTTTAGGATCTAGGTCTTGCTCTGTCACAATCATAGCTCACTGTGACCTCAAACTCTTGGGCCCAAGTGCTCCTCCCATCTCAGCCTCACACGTAGCTAGGGACTACCTGCATATATCACCATTCTCCATTGATTAAAAAATAATAATAATAAATAAAACCTTTGTGTGGAGATAGGGGTCTTGCTATTTTTCCCAGGCTGTTTTCAAACTCCTGGCCTCAAGCAATCCTCCTACTTTGGCCTCCCAAAGTGCTGGGTTACGGGTGTAAGCCACCATGCTGGGTCAGAATTTCTTTATTTTTTTATTACTTGGTGTCTTCTCCTTAACGCTCGTCTTTCTTCCTTTCATATATTTTTCTTTATATGCTGTTTACCTTTCCCTGCTCTCTGACCTCTCCACCAGGTACTATAATAATTTTTGACACATATTTATAAGTTTTTGTCCTTATATTCAGTTTATTCAAGATGGATTTTATCTATGGAAAAGGGAGGTTATACCAAATAGATAATAAGAAAGGGGATGTTAATCTTATATTTACCAAATTTTAAATATCTCTTTTTCAAGAGTATGGCATCTAGAGTGAGAATGCCCGGACTCAAATTCTACCTCTTGCTTGCTTCATGTTAGACTTTAGAGTGATCTAGTCTAACCCATCTGGGTCTTGGTTTCTCTATCTTTTGCATGGGAGCTATGATAGCACTGATCTCAGAGGTTTCTGGAAATATTAAATAAGGCATTACACACAAAGTCCTTAGCACAATACCTCTTGTATACTGAACACTAAATATTGGCTAGTGTAAGTGAAAGGATTTTTGGTTTATTAGCCTATTTGATAGAACCTTCTCCTTACTTTCTTAACTGCTCTTTCCTGAAGATTCAAATTAAGCTGATGATGACATAGTAATTGACAAACTTTTTTTTTCTGTCACACGGCATTAAAACTAAATTAACTTTAGCAGGTACTTAATAAATATTGGTTAACTCAATTCCTAAATAACCAATACTCCTAAGTTTGGGAATATTGGTTATTTAGGAATATTTTTCTAGTGTAATGAATTTATAATTTACTGAACCCAGTTATTTATATCCACCGAACTCAGGTAGTTATATTATAATCATTCATTGTAATTAACTTTGAGTATTAATATTCTTAAAGCTAGACATCTTTTCCTGTTCTTTATCTTTTCTGACCAATATATTTTATATTCCTCAAAGCATTTTGAATTAAATAATTTGTTCTGATTACCCATTCTTAGTTGGGAATTTGGTTGATTAATGATTAAGTAAAAATTTAGAGGAAAAATGTTTAATTAAGAAACAATGAGTGATTTCATTATTTAAATGAACCATTGTTAGTGTCATCAGTTAAAGGACATCAAACAGTTGACACGGAAGTGCTTATATTACATTACATTTCATTTGTGATTAGTATGGCAACTCACTGTGTTTATATTGATTCCCCCTTGGAGGGTAAGATGTGTTATTTATGAATTTGAGTCCTCCCTGTGCATGGAATATTAAGGCTAGACATATGCAGAGATACGAAAGAAAGAGCTGGATTTTTATCTAACAGCAATAGAAAAACCTGGTGGCAAAAACATTCCATATTTAAAGGGTAAGAAATTTTGATGGCCTGATTTATTTACACGATTTCACAAACTTTAAAGCTGAATAGTTTGCTTTCATCAGACTCCTGAAACGTGAGAGAAAGTTGGATCCATTCTCAAATGGAAAACAAAGAAAGAAACAAAAACAACCCAGGGCAAGAGCTGGTGCTTCTACTCTTAGTCCTCAGCTACGCTGGAAGCTGAATCAAGGGATGCGTCTCATAAAAGCTGTTCAGAGAGGCCACAGTCAATCCTTGGTTACCCAGGAGTGTGTTAGGCTTGTGGAGTAAGTATGCTAACAAATAATAGCACATTGCATTTAAAAAGTGACCAAACAGTGAAAAACATTTACTTTTTAAAAGTGACCATCGAGCCCCCATACTGTAGGTACTGAAAAGTGGGAATTCCTCTTCCTTTGACTGCCATATCTTTAGCTCAGCCACATGCCATTCAGTCTGTAAGCTGCCATCCTTCAACACAGACCACTCAGGGCTGGGCAGGTGAGCACCCGGGTGAAGAAGAGAAGGGAAAAGAAACCCCCCTCAGTAGTGACTGTGTCTCTGCCTCGGCTAACACGGGTTGGGGCAGGTGGGGAAGGACAGCTTGCTCCAACAACAGTCGTCCATTTTAAACAATACCTTACTTTCTTGGAGGATGGAGGGTGGGATAAGTGTGTAGAGATATTCCAGTGCAGAAATGCTAATGTGGCAACAAAATTGAGTATGAGAATTAGAAAAACATAGGAATATACTTCTGGTAAGCCATATGATCTTTCGATCCTTAAACTATTACCTTGGAATCGAATTCACATTTTTGAATAATGCCTTTTACTCTCTCCCACCTCACATCTAAATCCATAGTAAGTCAGCATTATCTTCAAAACATAGCCAATGAGTTTCCCCTGATATTGCAAAAGCCTCTGAACAGATCACCTGCTTCCAGCATCATTTCCTGGAATCTATTCTCCACAAAGGAGGGAGACCCTACAAGTGTGAGTCTGATAATACCAAGCCTTCAAATACACTCAGAAACAAATCCAGAATACGTCTGTAGGCTAACACTTTTCCTACCACTCCAGGTCTTCTCACCAGGCCTCTCTGCTCTGACCTGCCCTCTGGCAGTCAGCCCTTCATGGGCTACATCAAGATGACCCACTCGCCAGTCTTCAGGCATCGCACACTCCAGCTTGGGGGCTTTGCCCTCTGCTCAGAGCATCTTCCCCACGTTCACAAGGCTCACCACTTACTTCACTCGGATCCAGGCGCAAATATGACCCCTGCAGACTGGGCTTCTGTGATAATTAATTTGAGGCGTCTACTTGACTGGACTAAGAAATACCTGAGAACTGATAAGACATTATTTTGGGTGTGCCTGTGAGGACTGACTCAGCGGGAAAGATCAGACCTCAGTGTGAGCAGACACCATCCAGTTGTCTGGGACCTCAGATGGCAGCGTACCAGAGGAACAGCAGCTCGCATGGGGGCTCTCTCTCCCTTCTTCCCCTTCTCCCTCCCTCTCTCCCTCTCTTTCTCTTTCCTTCTCTTTTCCCCCATCGCACCCCTATCTCTGTTGGAGCTAGGACATACCCTTTACTCCATCCCTTGAACATCAGGACACCATACTCTTTTGCCTTAGGACTCTAGGACTTACACCAACACCCTCCCACCCCTCCAGGTTCTCAGGCCTTCAGCCTGGAATTGAAAATTACATCTTTGGCTTCGCCGCTTCTGAAGCTTTTGAACTTGGGCTGAGCCATGTCACTGGCATTCCAGGGTCTCCATCTCGTGGACAGTTCGTCTATTGTAATACGGATTTCTCAGCCTCTGTGGTAGGGTGAACCGATTCCCTAATAATCCCCTCTCATCTATATACTGATCTATCTTTATCTCTACCTCCGTCCATCCGTCCTATTGGTTCTGTCTCTCTGGAGAACTCAGAATACTACCCCTTCCCCATCTAAATAATTCATCTCATCTAGTGGTTTAAGAATCCTCCATCATTCTCCATATCTTTAATCTTCCTTGTGTTTCTTTTTCTTCCATTTGGCATGCTATTTTTTCATACATAAATCTATAAATGTAATACATCACATAAATAAAATAAAAAACAAAGACCATATGATTCTCTCAAATGATGCAGAAAAAGCTTTTGACAATATCCAGCATCCTTTCATGATCAGAACGGTTAATAGGCTTAGATGGGTCATTTCTTAAATGATAGAGGCCATCTACAGCAAACATCATATTGAATGGGGTAAAATTGAAAACTTTTCCACTCAGATCAGGAACTAGACAAGAATGCCCACTGTCTCCACTGCTATTCAACATAGTAATGGGGTCAGAGGAAATTAAACTCTCACTCATCACAGATGATAGGATCTTATACCTGGAAAACCTCAGGGACTCAACTACAAAACTCTTAAGAGTGATCAAGGAATATAGCAGTGTCTCAGAATACAAAATCAATACTTACAAATCAGTAGCTTTTATAATATACCAACAATAGTCAAGCTGAAAAAGTAGTCAAGGACTATTCCCTTTACAGTAGTTCCAAAGAAGATGAAATATTTAGGAATTTACCTAACAAAGGATGTGGAAGATGTCTATAAAGAGAACTGTGCAACTCTGAGAAAAGAAATAACTAAAGATGTTAACAAATGGACAAACATACCATACTCATGGCTGGTATTTTTTCATTTGATTTTTTGGTTGTCTCCTCCCGCTAGAACAGAATTGGCATAAAAAGAAAATAGGGGATGCTCTGTTTTTTTTACACATTTATGTCTCTGTACTTAAAATGTTTTTTTAAAAAAGATGAATGCTATTATAATAAAATAACTTTAAGATAAATTTACATTATATCACCTTATAACTGTTTCCTTTAATAAATTATAATTTGAGGATATTAATACCTTTTTTCTCCCTCATTATCCAGATACAGAGTTGACATATTTTTAATAGGTTATCCTGCAGTTAGGTTCTCAGACTCATTCTAGCTAAAGTGCTATATTCCTCACTGTTGAGGAATGGGGTTCACCTTGGGCAGCTCTGCACCTATGCCAGTGCCTGGCCCACCCTTCATAGCAGTTTTTCCAAGATAAGTTTGAGTACTTGTTGTCAGACCTTGTGAATGATGTAAAATAAGCTTGAAGCCTATTCTTTACATAAAATCTACAAATCCATGAAATACATTTGAAAATAAACCTTATCTTCTCAGTGTTTCAAGTGTTCTTAAATTCTTATTTCCTCTTCCTAAAAGTCTGAAAATTCATGGCTTATAACCATAGGTATTCTGGTATTGACAATTCAGACTACTATCTGGATTAAATGGATTGTGATCATTCTGTGGAGTCACAAATCTCTTCATTTTCCCTTTTTTCTTGGGTACACTAATCCAGCGTTGAAATCCTTTGGGTTGATTTAAATCCCCTGAAACAGGGAATTGAAGGAAGTGAAAGAATCACTATTTAAGTAGATTATTGATCCTTTGATGAATTTAAATGGAATCAAATAAAGAAACTGACATTTCCGTACCCTTTTAATGGTGGTAAAAATTGGGCAACTTCCTTGTAGGCAATTTGTCAATATGTATAAAAATTCTTAATTGCTTGTTTGGTACAGAAATTTTGATCCCAATTAAGTAAATGGATGAGTAGGGCAGAGAAGTGTGCTTAAGTATTTCCATCTTAAATGGCCTATCATAATGAATGAAAAATAACACATACTTAACAATGGAGACTGGATAAATAAGAAATAGTACAGGTATAAAAGGAGATACTATACAGTTACTAAAATTTTGCTGTGATTACATTAATTATTATGGAAAATGAGCCTTCTTATAATGATGGAGAAAAACATACAAAAGTGAATATAGATTATGATCTAGTTGTTAATATATTAATATTCATATTTTTAAGTAAAAATGCTTCTGTTTTATAAAAAATGGCATCGAAATGTCAGCTGATACTAATATGCAGAATTCTTTTTATTTTATTTGCCCAATTCAGGCATTTTTCTCATCTCAATCTTCATGACAATAGTTAGGCCTAAATGCAGTAAGAGTGAAGAGTGGAGTCATCTAACGGATCCAGAGATAAAATTAGGAAATAAATTGACTTTATCTTTGATGTCTTCTTATAGGTCTTCAAGTATGTCCTTGAGCTTCATGTGTTTCTTTTTTTCCTCACTCTGGTGGACCAGTCCTCACAGCAAGAGACCTACTCTTCCCCATTCTTCCAAAGTTGTTTATTATGTAGACACTGCCTCAGAGTCAGGATGGGGTTGTTCTCTCCTATTTTTCTTTTTGATTTTTTATTCTAAAATTACTTCCCTAGGAAATGCAGAATTCTGAAGAACAATTCCTTTAGGAAGTATTTTGGAGTAATTAATCTTGGACAGCTTAAAAAGAACTGTTTCATTGTCTGGTTGCTGGTGAAGAGAAGTTGTACTTTTCCAAGTAGTAATTTACATGTAAATAGCAATCACCAAATAGCAACAAGGGTATAGTAATAATCATGCAGCTGTTTGCATATCATTTGCTTCTTGCAGACCCCCAAAGAGAACTGTAATTTCTGTAGTAATGTATATTTCTAGCTTAACCTGTTTCTAGCTGAGAATAGAGCAAGATCATGTTTATGCTACTGGACAGTTCTAAACCAAGCCAAGTAAGAGTTTAGAATAATCTTTTCAGCAAGTGCCCTGCGCCAGAGACCACCCTGTAGGCACATGTAAGTGTTCCTTGGTAAGGGACAATCAAAGAATACTAGAATCATTTGTTTTTCTAGGCTTTTAAAAAGAAGATTAAAGGTTCATACTGCAACATGGTTAATTTAGAAGATTTCCGTGGCTTAGAGGACATAAATTGAAAATGTCAGCCGCAAGTTTTCAACTTTTTCAATATAATTTGAAAAATATAAAGAATATTATGGGATAATGTGTTTTACGTTACTAAAAAGTTTTCCCAGGCCCATTTTATAATTTTAAAATAGAAATTTTTAATAATGATGCATAAAAGAAAATTAAAACAAGGTGGATATTCTTGAAAAGAGAAAACACATTCTACTCATTAAATTGCTTATTGTGTTCCCAAGCCTTGATTATGGTCAATTCTGTCAACCTTTGTATAGTCGGGTAATTGTGTAAACCATAAAATATGACACTAATATAAAATCAATTTCCAAAATGAAAAAGATGTATTAGTTAAAATCCAAAGTAATTACAAATACTCATTAACTCAGCACAGCTGAAGACAATAGATAAGTCTAAAATGCTGTCTGGCTTCACATCAATTCCTTGTTATTGAACAGTTTGTGACCAGTAATTCATTATTGACTCAATGAGTCATTTGCATTTTATATCAATGTCATTTTTTAAAATTTCTATGACCAAATAATCATGGGCATTCATAGTTAAAAGAAACCATAGACCGATGAGCAGAACTGTCATTATACCAGCCTTTCACATCCTTTATTGTTTTCTGTACTAATCACAGAATTCAGAATCACAGTGAAGGTCGGCAGCTTTCATTCTGTTATCAAGAGCAATAGCCTAGTCCAATCATAGTGAAGGAATCTCCTGCAAAGGCTTACATTTATAAATATCATTACATAAGTAAATTTAAAATACTTATTGTAAAATCACATAATACTCCAAAATAATACCAATTCACTTGAAAATAAATTCCTACTTATAGTCTTGACTTGTTAGACGTTATCTTTCATTTTGACAAACCTTGGCAAATTAGGTGTTATTATGCCTAGTACACAGAAAGGGGGGAAACACAAATTTCAACAAATTAGATAAATGTTCCCAGTTTGTATTGAATTCATGATAGGAATCTGTTACATAGCCCAAATCAATATGACACAGTAAGTGAGATTCTTAGAAGTAATCTAATGAAACACACAGCCTGAGATTATATGTTAATGTTTGAATGGAGAAGAACTGCATTCAATTGACTCATTTATTCACTTCAAGTGAATAATATTCATTTATTGAGTAGCAAATGGATATTGTGGTAAGTAAAGTATACATGCTTTAACGTATATTGGAGTGTTTCAACACTATTTGGAGTGTTGAAATAGAATGCCGTTGTTGAAATGAAAAGTTGGGCAAAATTTAGTGTGCTGAGTTTTCAATGATAATTTTAGACTTTTTTGAGTACTCTCCAGTTTTGTTGTCTCAATGCTAGTAATCATGGTGGCAGTTATTATATCCGGCTCAAAAAGATTTTCGGGTGGTAGAGATGATTTTATTAGAGCAAGATACTAGGAGTGACCCCAGGGCAAGAGATTATTAACATCTGTTGAACCCACACTCTAGGGTAGACTCGTTAGATGTGTTATATCATGTACTCTACTCAGAAACACTGTATTGTGATAGATATTATCAGGACAGGAAATTTCATAGTTTTTGTGTTTTGCTATTTTTCTTCTCATAGCAGAACTGTATGACATAAAAAAAGATACTGGAATCGTAAAATGTGGCCGTTGAAAAAAGAGTATTACTTATTTCTATCACTTTTCAGGACAGGGAATAAAAGTTCAGGGAAGTGACTCACTTAAGCTCACAGAACAAATCTGTGCTCAAGCTGGTCCAGGAGCACTAGAGCCAGGTCCTGGACCCCTGCCCCCAAATTGCTTTTGGATGATGGTGAATAGTTATTTTAAGAGACACATGATGTTCTTGCCTAAACTCTACTTTCTCTTTAGAAGAGGTAAGACGGCAGGTCCTCTGCCAGGAGAAAACAAGCCCAGGCTGTCAGTGCCTTCAGCACCTGCTGCCTCCCCCCAGGCCCACAAGCCAAGCGGAGCAAGCAGGGCTGATCTGCGGTGTTGATGGACATGGTCATTGCCTGGAAAGGAGTCAGGGAAGCTGCGAATTTCCTCACCTGCCACCTGTGATTGCTGTCAAGGCAGGCAATTCAATTTGCACTGTTATCCCAAAAGAGCTTCTTGTAGCTATTATCCTGTACGTCAATGACTTCTCTATGTGCCAATGCTTTCTCTTTAAAGTTAGGTTTTAAACTTTTTCTTTAATCAACCACTCAAACTTACAAGAAGAACTGTAGAAGATCTCTATCTATCTATCTATCATACAAAATTTACCTTCCAAAAATGAGATTAGTCAAGATCAATAAATAATAAAGAATACCGATATCACATAACCATTATACAGAGGGAAAAAACTGTAATAGGCAATTATTACTCCTTCTATTTGGCACTCAAAAGCTATTTTTATTTTTCATACCTAGAAAAATACTCTCTTATTTTCAGGTAACCAGCTTCACACAAATAATCTTCTTTTTCTTTTAATTCCTCTGGCCACCAAGCCAGTAGTCAGCAATACCTATGTTCTATCTGTGCCTTTAGGTCTGAATCATAATACGTGAAATCTCCCAGGCTCCACAGGGTGTGTTATAAGCTGTATTCACATAACGCAAATATAGAAGTGACTTCTTTTTTGCTTGAATGGTTCATTTATACCTTTAGTTTCTGCTCTCAGTAAGGTAAACCACAGAATGTATTATCTCTCTCTTTCTCTCTCTCTCTCTCTCTTTTTTTTTTTTGCAGTTTTTGGCTGGGGCCAAGTTGGAACCCAACAACTCCCGTATATGGGGCCAGCACCCTACTCTTTGATGCATGGGCACCACCCAGAATATATTATCTCTTTTACATAAACTTTCCATTCCTTGAATGGAAGAGGATTACAGATGAATTCTACTGACTCCACGGACATGAGGACTAATGCTCTTCCCTCTTCTTGCTGGTACCCACCGATCTCCGGTGTGACTTTCTGATATCAGAGCAGTACAGGCCTGGAGTCAAGCACGGACCACATGCCAGGAGGGTCTATTGTTATACTGGCTGAGGGGCTGTGTGAGAGTCACAGAAGGATGGAAGATCAGGTGAAGGTTGTTAGCCAGAGCAGTAATGACTTCAGACAGACCCATCCAACACGTCCTCTTTTTCATTCCTCTTGCTGCTACTGGCCTGAATTTGTCATAATTGCTTGAGGTAATACACGAATGCAGACCAAATTTTTTTTTTCCATGCCAATGTCCCTGGGCCACATATGAATAGATTTCTTGGTTTCTGAGTTTGAAAACCAAAAATGCTTTGTAACATTATTTTAAAATAATGCCCAGTTTCCACTTACTAATGAATAATAATTTTGAAACATGTATATAGAAAGAGGTATAACAATTTTCCAAGTTACAATGTAATTGTCTGAATTAAATAATCATATTTTAATTTAAAATTATCTGTCTTTTACAAAAACTTTCTTGGTATAAACTGAGAAGATAGTCCCTTCTTCCAAATTTTTGGCACTTTTGCGACAAAAGGATCCTAATTCTCTGACCCCATTCTCTGTTAACATTTGCATCTGTGTACCTTTCCATGTGTTAAATCCCGGAGACAACATGCTTCAAAACTTATAATCAACTTCTACACCCAAAAGAATTCTCTCTCAAGGCTTCTGTTGCTTTGTGTTAGTCAATTAAGTTTTATATGAGTGTGTGTATTCACAAACATACACACACAGACACACACACAGACACACACACACACACACACACTTCTTTTCTTTTCTTGCAGATGCCCTGATATATATAGTACCTACTCAATAAGTGGAGATTTTCTACCACTGATTGAGATGTGCAGATATGACAGGTATCTTACTCTTTAATCAGTCCTAGTAGCTGAGAAGAATAAAAAGATGGTTCGTAATTGGCCACATAGGAAAAGCATGGCGTCACCAAGGCTGTATTGCTAATAAAGGCACCTGAATTTTTAGACTGGAATTTTCAGGATGTGGCCGGGTTTATGCAGCACTAATGAGAACTTTTTTTCTTACTCTAAATATACAGGAGTCTAGAAAATTTACCTGGTCCTCTTCTGATAGTCAGCTATTGAAGAAGAGGTAGTCTAGAGAAGCTGACAGGTGTGGTAGCTGATGGACTCACTGCTTTCCAGCAATGGAGACACAGTGTCCGAGGCAGGTGTGTGGAATTTCTATGTTCAGAGCATGTTCAGAGCAATGTCAGGAAGGTGGGGTGAAAAGGTGGGCGGGCAGTCATTATCAATTTTTGTAAAATCATGATAACACTAGTACTGCTAGTACGTAGTATCAACTTCCCAGAGTAGTTGTGAGGATTAAATGAATGTATTGACCAAGCATTAAGCATAGTGTCTGACAGATAGCAAGTACTCATTACCTATTTGCTGAATTAATGAGTGAGATGAAATATAAACTTGAGTCTTGAGGGATGAGGGTGGGGAGATTTGCTAACTGGGGAAAAGATCGATAATCCTCTAAATGCACAAAGAAATGGTAAGTTCCTGAGGCGATGGGTACCCCAATTCCCCTGATTTGATTAGTTCATGCTGTATGCCTATATAAAAACAACACATATATCCATAAAGATACACAACTATTATGTGACCATAATAAATTAAAAAGAAAAAGGAAAAGACCAAAACACATCATCAACAAAATAACAGCGTTTCAGCATTTTTCTTTTCTTTCTTTTTTTTTTTAACAGAGCATTTTTCAAGGACTCATAACATAGAAATATATTTGGGGCAGAAGCAAGAAAGTTTTGTAAGAAAAGGCTGAAAAGTAAGATCCTAGAGTTGAAGAACTTTTTACACACTGAGCTAAGCAGTTTAAATAGTAGACAAGGAGGAGTTACTGAAGGTTTCTTTTTCTTTATTAATTTTTATTTTATTTATTTATTCATTTATTTATTTTTGCAGTTTTTGGCTGGGGGCTAGGTTTGAACCAGCCACCTCCAGCATATGGGGCCAGCGCCCTACCCCTTTGAGCCACAGGTGCCACCTTTTTATTTTTTTTTATTTTTTTGTGGTTTTTGGCTGGGGCTGGGTTTGAACCCACCACCTCTGGCAGTGCCCTATTCCTCTGAGCCACAGGCACCGCCCTCCTGAAGGTTTCTAATGAATGTGATAATCTATTGAATCAAATTTCTATAAAAAACAGATAAAGTTAAAATAATAAAATTTGTAAAACATCACATTATTTAAGTTATTTAAGATGGAGATTAATAAAAATCTTTTGAAACTTTCCCTGCCACCAACTGTTTTGACTGTCATGTAGAACTGACACTTTGGATATGATTTAAATAAGATAAATAAAATTGAACTTATATCAGTAAATGTGTATCAGAGTCAGATCAGTGATAGTTTGCAGGTATGAAATCGAAGATAATGAATTGCCAGAATCTTTCCTTGAGTTTACCCACAGAAATAAGCATAAGAAAAAAATGAGTTGAATATTACATTTTCAATTAAATTTTGATGTTTCTTAAGTGTAATGCTGCCTATTTTTTTATGTCATTTGGTGGAACACACAGAGTAGTTTTCCTTCAAATTGCTGAAAAATTAAATCTTGGATGCATAACCAAAGATTGAATACTCTTACCTATGCTTCAACTGTTTAGCGGTAGAACGGGATTAATGCTTATGTGGTTGGCAGTTCCAGACAGATCAGGAATATACACATTCAAGAGCTGGTAGATCTGAGGCTACAAATGCCTCTCCTTGAAAATTTAGGAATTATATAAATGGTAAGTTTAGACATCAACTTATGTGACATTCACTTGATAACAATACAATGTAAGACATATGGTAACATGTGAAAAAGAGTTAAATCACCCAGATCTTATATATATAGAAACTTTTGAACTCATACAGAGGCAAAATGTTTAGACACTGATACAGTTTTTACAGGCAAGGTAAAAGTAATTTGGAGCATTTATAATGCTGTTGGATTTGCAGAAAATTGCATTAGGACTGTAGGAATTTGTTTTCTGACAGGAATGTGGCCCATTTGGATTAAAAAGGTGGAAAGAAAAGGGGATGATTATGCTCATAGTTTAAATCCTGTATTCAAAACCATGCCGGGAAACCAATGCGTGTAATATTGCTCTTTGCTATACAATACCTCTCCTTTCCTTGTGGCCCCTCGTCCACCTCAGTAACTTTTAGACAGTACCAAGGCTCTGAAAATGCCAGGATTTGGGTGTTGGTATCTTCTGAATTTTCACTTGCAATCTTGAAGGGTCAACTTTATCCTCAAGCTACATGGAGGTACAGAGACTATACTGTTGGTATGGTAATTACTGGCTACATTTGGCTCTTTACACGTAAACAAATTAAAATTAAACGAAACTAAAATTCCATTCTTTAGGAGCAGTAGCCACATGGAAAGTACTCAACAGTGGCTGAGGTATCGGACGGCAGAAATGTGGAACAGTTCTCTGATCATGGCAAGTGGCCAGCATTGGAAAGAAAATAGATTTGACTTCAATAATGACAGACTCACCCAGATTAAATAAAGGAGACGGTCCTTTATGTTTTTCTCTAATAACTAGCATAGAAGTAATCAGAAAGTTAGGTAATCAAAAGATGTTTGATGAGAAGGATTTATAAATAGATAATGATGGTTTGATTTTGCTTTCTTTTTGGTGTAGACATACCACTGGAGCAGGGTGTCAGTGTATTATCTGGTTTTTAAGGGCACCTTTTCCCCCTTTCAATTTAATCATTTAGCACCCAGCTTAAAATTACGTTATAACCATAAGATAATAACTTTTACTTCTTTACCTTTAAACCTAATTGTGCCATTCGGCCAATCTCATGGGTTTAATGGTTCCCAGTAAAAGAAGGATGAGTTCTGTCTAGTCTCTAGCCCCTCATAATTTCATTACCCTCATGACGGGCTCAGTTTCATGAAGAAGTTCATTGTGACAAATACCTCACCACATCTCTCAGTAGATATCAGAAAATTACAATTCTAACACTGGACTAATTTAGTTGAAACTGAGATAATGCAGAGATACTTACAGGATTGGAGGCATCCAGTAATATATATCTTCACTTCACGTTTTAAAATGGAATTTCTCGAGCATTGTCAGTTCATACCTCATTGGTAAAATGCACTAGGCTACAGTCACACACTCTAAACCTCATATCTAGAAGCCACAAAGAGCTTTTCTCTTTATTACTCTTGAATATGTTCACTGAAAACCAGCTGAAAGCCGTTCACCCTCAACACCCAACTCCAAGGCCCATAGGGCCCTTGGAGTAGCCCCTATGTATTTGGTAGCAGAGGGTACAAGAACATGGCAAAGTGGTCTCTGACTATTCAAACTCCTATCCAGAAGTTACACCAACATCTTCCAATGACATTGCATCAGCCAAAGCATGGGCCACATTTGATTTGAAGTCAGGGAGGTGCAGTGCCTCTGGCTGTAAAGGATAGAGTCAAGTATTTGTGAACAGTCACAATCACTACTACGTGGAAAAATGCAGCATTTTTGGAAATATTTTTCTACACATATAACTTTGCATTTAAAAAGAATGAAAGACAGATTGAGTGAATATTTCATTCACCACACAGAGAAAGATAAATACTTCATGATTCCACTTATATGAAATACCTAAAATAATCAAATTCATAAAATCAAAGACTGGAATGATGGTTGACAGGAGCTGGGAATAGGGTGGAATGGGGAATTTTTAATCAGGAAGAATAAAATTTCAGTTAAGATGTGAACAGTGCTCCAACTCTGCTGTACAGCCTTGTGCATACACTCAACACTAATGTGCTGTACACTTAAATTTTCTTCAGAGGATGGATTGCACATTATGTGTTCTTACCACAACAAAATAAAAGGAAAAAGAAGAAACTATTTAATTCATTAAAAAACACACTAAAAAACCAGCAAAACAGAAAAAGATAATAAAATAGCATTTGCAGTAGTTAAAGAGAAATAGTATCATTGTCTCCTCTCTTAGATAATAAATAATAGAATGAGATTGGGATGTTCAATGCTCTTCAACTATGAACCAAAATTTCCTTCTGCAAACTGCGTCAGAGGCAAACACAGGGAGTCTCAAAAATCTCTCATAAAGTCGCCAAACCCAGGGAAAGTGAGAACTTGTAGCTACATGTAGTTTAATTTATAAAATATATATTCATTACGAATTTATACAATGAGGTGGTGAACACAGAACAATCTATTTGTAAACCAGATGATGGATATCAAGGGAAGAACATAGAGAATATTTTGAATGAATATTTTGTGAATAAATGCACATGCCAGCTACAAGTTCTCCTTTTCCCTGTGTCTGGAGACTTATGGGAGACTTTTGGGACTACCTCGGCCTTGCCTCTGGATCACAAAGATAACTTGGTTGGTTGATATGTAAATGCCTTTCATCTTTTTTGTCCCATCTTTGAGATTTCACCTCACTAGTCTTTTTCATTCAGTCTCTTTATCCTTGTAATTTTGTCAGTTTTTAAAGTGAATTGGTAACTGGATAATTTAACTGAAAATGAAAATGGTACCAGTTTCTAAACAGTGTCCCCATGGTCTCCCAAGTCAGTTAAGTGGACAAAAATTGGCTCAATATTCTCCTCCTCGCCCTCCAATATCTGATCTTGGGTATCGTTTATAACCAGTCTAGATATTGACACATTTTACATTGAATCTAACACATTTCTCTGTCTTGCTTTCCCTTGCTGCACCCTTATAATCATGCTCTGTTACAGAAAAATTTACTTTGGCTTTATATTTTTCATATTGACACTTTGGAAAGAGCGATACTCTAGTGAAGGATATGGCTTGAAATCCCATCTTTAATTCAATACTTTATGGGACGCTTCACTATCAGGGCATGTGCATAAATGCCGAAAGTTAATGACGTGCATCATTGATGCTACCAGAAACTAACCATTTTCAAATAAACATCTCAGACTGAAGCAACATCAATCCCACATTTCGCTGTAGCTGCGGTAAATGGCTCCCCTGACCCTGTGGTTTCTATCAATCTCTGATTCTGAAGATGTAATCAGAGCAAACAGATTTGTCACTGGACATTTAATTAAATACAGAGCCCTTCTAGGTACTATTTATAAATAAATATAAGTCATTTTTCTTCTCCTGAAGAAAATTACAGTCTCTATTAGGGATTGCAAATTAGTTTAAGAGTACCTTGTTATTCATCATATAGTTTACAAATAGATCTGTGATTTTTCCTTCTCTAATGCATTTTATAATATCTAATGAGAAAACGCATACCTAAACTCACGTTCTCATTATAAACTAGAATGCATTTTGTTTTTTAAAAAGTCAGAAAATAGTATAAGCGTGTATCATGAAAACATAGTAATTCTATATTACTGGAAAATATAAATTTGGGTAGAATTTCTTATAAATGCACTTTAAAGTGTTACACTTCTAGTAGGTGTTCTTGTTCAAGTCACATTCCTTTGTAAACTAATTACCCGATACAATTGACTGAAATGGCAAAAATTCAGCATTATTTCTTACATTTCTAGAATTTATAGAGAAAATGCCATTCTGCTTATGCTCTTTCTATTCAGACAGCTAGAATATGGAAATGAACACGCTGACTCTAAAGCTGAGGACAAATAAGAGATAAATTCCTTGGATTCTATCATGAGGATGAATAAAGCAGAAATGTGTTCATTTTCTTACACCCTGCCTGGTAAGTTGGGCCCTGGCTACCTTTTGCCTTTCATTTTGACTGCTCACCCAAGCAGGTGGACTTATCTAAAGTATAATTAAAATAGGAGCCATCTATCTTTTTCCTGCCTACTACAACTATTGAGTAAAGGTTATTTAGTATTTTTATTTTGTTATTAGGAAAAACACGATGGGAGCAAATAGGGCCAGGTCAGTTCTATGCACAAGTGGAAGAGTCAGTTGTTTGGAATGACTCCAGGAGACTGTGCCTCAGGAATCTGAAATACCATCATCTGTCCTGATCAATTCTTTCCTTTGGGGATCTTTAAAAAGGCAAATCACTCTACCATCCTTGGTTATCTAATTGTATAATTTGCTTTTGTTTCGTAATGAGAGAACATCATGGTGGCATAGCAGTAGCAGATGCTGGAGATGAGAATTTGGTCAAGGGCACTGAAATATCATTTAAAAAGGAGAGCTCTTGCTCCATACTGATTTTGTCTAGAGTCACCTCTGATGAGAAATGTAGAGCCAATATGCGGCCAATTATTCTGATATTTTACATAACAAAGATTCATCAAGTAAAACTTATTAAACTTTAATATGTGCTGGATGCAAAGGTGCAAATACTAGATATGGATACTGTACTCTTATGGAGTTTATAAGCTAATGGTGGCTCAGTCTGTTTACGTATACAGTCATATAAAAATTAATCTAAATAATAATGAATGCTACAAGAGAAAAATACAAGTTATTATAACGATATGGAATGGTGACATGAAGGAAAACTTGAGGCTGCTTGCTTCCTCCTAGGGTATTATCAGAATGAAGAGAAAATAATGACTAATTCTCACATAAATTGGATTCAATTTTGACCAAAGTACATTGCTTAAACATGAATTTTTAGTTTGACTTGTCAATATGTTGTTTAGGTTATTGCATCCTCATTTATAAGTGCAATATGTTTGTAATTTCCCTTTATAACAATATATTTTCTCCAATTTCAATATCAGGTGTATCCAGATCAAGTAGAATGATTTTGAAATATTTCTTCTTCTTCTATTGTCTATAAGATTTGGCATGATCTGTTTTTTGAAACTCTCTTTTACTTTTATTTATATAATATTAGTTGTCTATCATTTGAGACTTTGGGGAAAAAATAAGAAGTTAATTGATGATTTCATACAGAACCTTAGAGTCAAAGCATTCTATAACAGACATACTCTTACTTGACAATGTTAACATTACTTTCTTGGCATTATTATTATTAATATTGCTTAATATTTCGATGCAGCAATCATCTGATTTCTTTTCTGAATGTATTTATTTTTGTTCATTCTTTATGAGGTTTTTGTTTCTAGTCCTTATCTTAAACATTGTTATTGTTATTAAATTTTAAGCCTTTTAAATTCTGTAAGGCAAAAAGTGGAAACCTAATTAACATATGTATATGTAAAAATAAAAAAAAAGAGAAACGCCATATATACTAAAAGTAGAAATAATAAATAGATTTATTAGTTCATTTAGTAAGTCTTTATTGTAGCTTTGTGCTGGCAATGAGTCTCTCTCAGGAGACCTTCTCCACCCACCTTGCCCAACACACATCTCAGTGATTGCATCTGCTTCCTACCTCAATCTCTGCCCACTTCTCTCTATCCCCCACAGGTTGGTCCAAGGATGTCTTTGTAGAGACAATTTGTATCAATATAATGTAATACATAATATTATATTTTATGTCGCTTTTTCCTACACGACACTAATCCCATTGAAATCTTTCCTAGTTCAATGATAGTTGTCAGACAATGCTGAAAATCCTACCCTGATATCTCCTTATTCTCTGTAAGACCACCTGTGGTCTTCAGCCTGGCCTTCCAGGATTCCCCCAAGGATGACCCCAACCTCTTGTCTAACCTTATCACTGCTTTCTTTCTACATCAATCCTCTACCCTCATCAAGCCAGTCTACTCGGAGTGCTCTTTACTAACTTTTTTTTTTTTTAGCTAGGGCCTTTTCTCAATAAGGACAGTTTCTCCATTAGTCTTACTTTATGTAAATCCTATGCAGCCTTGTAGGTTTCTTCAAAAGTAAATTTTACTTCCCATAAATTATATTACTCTTGTGACGAATTTGATATTAAATACACACACATGCATGCATATATACCTGTCTGCCCCTACATATGCTTACATGTCAAAATGTGTGTGTGTGCACACACCTATATATCTCACTAGAGGAGGCAAGGTTTGAAAATAAAAAAATTCTTTTAATTTTACAAATTCTATGGTTTTACACATTCATTTCTCCTAAGAATTTGTTGATTGATGAATTTGTGGTAGTATCAGGGAAAAGGAGTACAGTTATCAACTATCCAAGGACGGTTTTACACTTCAACTAATCTATACAGTGGAATTATTTTGTTTGTTTTTAGTCAGCCTTTAATTTACTTCTTAAAATTGGCTGTCGGTATTGTTCCCAAATATTTATGATTCCATCGTACTTTGGCCCAATTGTAGGAACCACTGGGATGTTTAGATTAAATTAAAAAAAGAAAACTATAGTTGCAGCATTTGGTCTCAAGCCTTTGATTCCATAATGTAGTGTGCTTGGGAATTCACTGGAATTGTCATAATTACAATATTTTAATATTGTTTATACCATTTTTCTCATTAAGTCTATTGACCTCATGCTAAGATAGAAATTATTTTTAATAAATAAGAATTTATTTACCAGTTGTCAGAAACTCTTATATTTTACACTAGGGGCTTTTATTTTCCTTAAAATCTGCAGGATTCCTGGCAGAAGAAAATAAAGCCCTAATTTACTGACTGGGCGCACGCAAGGCAGGAGTGAGGGAAAAGTGGTCTTGGGGATACTTTTATTAGCCTAAGTTTATTATTAGTCTACTTTGTTAATGTCTAAGCTATGTTCAGAAATTAGTAACTCTCAATTCATTAAATTGACTTCCAAATCTACTATCTGGGTGAATTTGTTTATGTTTTAAATTTTTAGATGTAGGCATAAATAAGCCCTCCAACTACAAAAACGTAAAATTGCTTTTCAATTCATGAATAGTTTCTGCCTAAAATTGCTTGTCAACAATGTGTTAAAACTGGCTGCCCTTCCGAAGTGGTGCAACACTCCTTGTTAAGGAAGGTATTAATAGAACATAGAATATTTCAAGTATTTCTACCAGGAGCATAGTATTTGGTTTCACATTATCCCACAGGGGACATTATTTTAGACAAATACCATGTCACCTCATGATATTTTTCTATTGGATAAAGAGGAAATACTAATAATATTCCATTATTAGTATTTCGTCTTGTCTCCAGAAATAATTTAAGTCGATATCATAGGCAAATACTTGTCCAATCTGGATAGTCGTCTCATGCTTCAAGTTCATTTCATTCTTAGCTTTCAGAGTGGTAACAGAACCTTTCGACTCTGTTACAGGACGGTTCTACACCACCAAGGTACAAGTTACACTGGAAATTCACTTTACAGGAGGGGTTCTGTGTTGTCTACTGTTGTTCCTTCAGTTGTAATGTTAGAGTTTTCTTCAATTTGTGTGTTTTTCCCTCTCTTCTCTCAGTCCTCTCAACATGTTGCCTTTTCCACGTTGTAAAATGCCGCACATCTACTGAAAAGGAATCTCTGGGAAGTTTTTAGAAAGAAGCAAAGTTTTGCAGCCTGCAGTCCAGCTGTTTAGCAAACCTCTCTTTTTCTTGGATGTCAGCTAGTTCTGGGGAGAATGGATTTTATACCCTGTCATTCCATTTAGTGGTCTTTATTCTTTGATTTCCTGGCAGTTTTAGTGGCTAGTGGACAGCTGCCATGCCAGGTGTGGTCTATTTAACCCCCCACGTCATTTTTCTCGTAGGGACAAGATGCAAAGATGGCTGCAGCATGACCCAGGGAGGCCTGAATGCCCAGGTTGCCCTTGGTAGGGGCGCTGTCCTCTGATCAGCAAAGCAGGTTTGAACTTTATGGAAGCCGAAATCATGTTCATTTATGATAAACCCTGTTATTGAGGAGTATCTTCTTATGGTAGCTAGTGTTCTATTAAAAAAACAGACTTTGTTAGATATTGGGGCATCAATTATGCTAATATTATGCAAAAATGGTTTGTTTGACTAAGAGACGTTTCCCTTTGAAGACTTTGCCTGTCCTAGACTAGCCTTTAAGCACAAATCCTTAAGCAAAAGGATTTGCTGCTGCCTGGAGCCCCTGGAGACATGAAGACGTGGCTGGGCAGACTTTGTCTTGAATTGACCAGAACTCTAAGGCAGAATGGAGAGGCTAAGAGGTCTAAAAGGCTGAGCCCGGGGTGGGGGAAGTACAACACAGAGGAGGTAGAGAAAAATGAACAGGTCGCTACAGAGAACAAGCTCCCCATGTTGTCTTGCAGTGTGAGTCCTTCCTTGCTGGTCATGGCTTGCACCTTCACACTCTTCAGACATTGCAGGACTCCTTGAAGGCATGCACAAGCCAGAATGTTGCTTGGGTGTGTTCTCCTTATGTGAGTGTGCAAGTTGTTTCAGAAAACAAACGTCCAAGGGCATTCTTTAATTTACTGAAAATCTCACAGAGGTTAGAATCTGCTACTTGCTTGCAATTGAAGGGCTCTGGGCTAGACCCTGCAGGTGCTATGTATTTTCTCGGCTTCACTCTCAGTTTGTGCCTCTCTCCTGGAAACACCTGCTAACACCCAGGTGTTCTTCTGCATGACAGATACGTGATAGAAATTACAGAGGTCTGAAGCCCAATGTCCCCCGTGTTGCAATCCTGCCTCCCCCTTAGCCAGCAGAGTAACCTTGGGAGAGAGGTTCTGAAACTCTATTGGTGTAAGCAACCCTTTGAATAAGTTAACACTGTGAGTTTCTTCAATTGCAGAATAGGCATTACAAAGCCTGCATTTCCAGCTGTGATGAAGAGCAAATCTGCCTAAATTAGTCAAGACATGCTGCCCTGCCTTCATTTCACGGCTGCCACAGCACATGTCCTTCTCAGCTTCACATCTCCTGATGAACAGAGCATCTCTCATTGTGGCTGACATAGAATAGAGCTTGAAGATTCTAGGTGCAAATATGTGAAGCACCCTTACACAGGTAAAAAGGGAGAGAAGCACAAGTTTGTAGAACACTAGACATCTCTTGATTAGAAAGAGTAATTGTAGCAGACTCAGGTACAAAACTGATAGAGAGGTGGAACTAACAGAGGAGTCAACCGACTCATAAACATTGCCACCTGCCATTCTTCTCAGAGGAAAACACCTGATGATCTGTCTATTAATACATTTAATCTGTTAATTATTTCAACTGTTTTCATTCACCTAAGAATTACCACTGTTAATAATTTATTATATTTTCTTTATACTTTTTATATACTTTACTGATTCCTGCAGTTGCTGCCAAGGGAAGCTATAATTTGACCACCCTCTACAGTTTGGGGAAAAAATTAGACTTTTGAAACATAGGCAGCACTTGACTTACACTCAATATCTCCATAGGCTAAAGATTTTCCTCCCAACATACTCATGCTCCTAGAACTCTGGGAGGCCAAGGCGGGTGGATCCCCTGAGCTCAGGAATTCAAGGCTAGCCTGAGCAAGAGTGAGACCTTCTTTCTACTAAAAATAGAAAAACAGAAAAACAAAAGAACAAACAAATAAAAACCTAGCCAGGAGTCATGGTGGACACCTACAGTCCAGCTACTCAGGAGGCTGAAGTTAGAGGATCTCTTGTGCCCAAGAGTTTGAGGTTGCTGTGAGCTATAATGATGCCACAGCACTCTACTGAGGGTGGTAGAGTGAGACTCTGTCTAAAAAAGAATAGGAAAAAAAAAAGTAAAAGGAAATAGCTCCCTCAAACTTCACCTCATCAAGGCAAGGTTAGAGAACTATAAACATTTGGAATGCTTTTCCCCCTGGTTTTAACAAGAAAAGTGTAGTAAGTGTTCTAATTCCTATCACAAGGTTGTCAGAGCAAAATTAGTACATGATGCATGCCAAGAAATGGATTTTTCAGGACTTGCCTATGCATAAAATCTGAATTAGGCAAAATCAGGTAGAAAATTGGCAAAGATTCATTTGCAACTAACTGAAGAATCAATAAAATATTATTTTTTAAATACACTCTTTTGTTAAGTTTAAGTAAGGTATAAAAGGCACTAAGAATGGTACCCACACTAATTAGTCTTTGCTTATTGATTTCTGGCATTTCCTAACATTAAAATACACATACAGTGTGCACATAGCATGAGTTGAAGGCACCTGACTCTGTGACTTTGTCTTCTAATTGCTTTCATCAGAAGTTAGAGCTGGAAGTCCAAGTGCATTATTTTAGACACAAGGGGACTGACATCTACAAAGGTGAAATTAATTGTCAAGGAAGTTGTAGAGGGAATTCTTATATTGGGTGAGAGTAAGATGATCTTTAAACTTGAAGAATCACTTGTTCTATGTCTTGTTCGAAATCACACAGCTAATTAGAGAAAAAATCCATGTCTTCAAATACATAAAGTCTAATGCTAATGTTCAGATAGCTGTTAATATAGAAAGAAGAAAAATAATATATATACTGTGACCAAGGATTAACAACACTAATTAGAAATCTATCCTTTTCTGAGGAAAGTTTTTATACTCTAAATAAACAAAATATAAAACATAATATGCATTTTAGTAATGTCTTTTACTAAAACTATTCTTTTAAAAGTTTCCTATGATTGGATTCTTGACAGATCCTGAATTATTCTTTCTTCAGATTTTGACTTTTTCCCTACACTTGGCACTGTTTTACTTCTTTCATTTATTTTTGAAATTTTCTTTTTTTGATCTCCGGAAAACTGTGTTTAGCACTTTCTCTTCTTCAACCATTTCTATTTCCTTTCTGTTTTTTCATCACTATCCTTTCCTAAAATGTGATTTTCCCAGACTCTCTCTGCACTTGTTAGTGTACATGCCACTCTTCTAAGTAAATAGTGTTTAAGTCTAATACTTAATATTTTGATGCAGTAATGGTCTGTTTTCTTTTCTGAATGTATTTATCTTCATTCATTCTGTTCATTTTGTTTCTAGTCCTTATCTTAAACATTGTTATTTTTATTAAATTTTAAGCCTTTTAAATTCTGTGAAGGCAAAAAGTGGAAACCTAAACACATGTATATGTAAAAATAAAAAAGAAAATAAAAAAAATAGTATTTAAGTCTTGGCCTTTAACCATAGCTTCTATTTTAAATACCTAGTTGGTGACTACGTATTTCAAGATGGAGTTCTTTCTCCCATCTGTCGGGCTATCTCCCAAATAACCCATCACATTCCTCAAAATAGAAACTCCTCCTAATTATGTTCTCTATATAAGTAACAGAGCTCATCCCTTTAATCAATTTACGTTTTCATGATCATTATTATTTAGCAGACAGAAAGTAGTAGTCATCATAATTGGTCCTACTTAAAAAAAATGAATGCATTAAGTGCTAGTCTTTTCAGCAGCTGGAGAAGGTAAGAAGAATTTGAATCATTGAGAATACATCAGAATTGATAAGGAATTTAGGATAAGAATCAAGCAGAGAAAGCCCAATGAGGAAAGACAATGGAATCTAAAGGGATGGAATAAATTCAGTGAACCAAAGAAATTCTGTATCATTTAAACCAAAAAGCTACACAGCGGAGAGGCAGGAGATAATGCTGGAAAAGCAGATTGTTCTTCCTCTCAGAAATATTTACTTCAACCTCATTCTGCTTGGGTATTTTCCTTCCTCCCATTATCACTTCAAGGTATCAGGTCTATTTAATGTTACATTATTTTCTGTCACTGGTTCTTTTGACTAAGCTTTCATAAATGCTATTTTTATAAGCTTCTCTTCTACTCATACATATCAATATGTCAAGTTTAGACTCTCAACTTGGTTTCAATCACCATAGGGTAAGTCACCTTCCAATGTCATCCCATAGTGTATTCGTATAAGAACGCTCACTGTTTGAGGAACACACCCTGCTGTTTCCATTTTATGGAAACATCGTCTTCTTTTCTTCTGCCAAACCCAAACGTACGCCTCATTATAGGACTTGAAATGACATCTTTCTGATGTCTTGTGAACATCCGATCCACGTTAATACAAGCAAAGTAAGGAAATCCATCTTACTCTCAGTTTAGACTCACCTACTTTAGGAAAATGTCTAAATTTAAGTTGTAAGTTTAGGTAGAGAGATTTATCAAGCCCATAGATGGATGTTTTCTCTTCTCTTCTGCCAAGTTTTACAGTTACACATGCTAACCAAATTCTGGGAATGGAACAGGTTGTTCTGAATATGGAAAAGCTATAATGCAGGTAACAAGCCAAGAGAGCCAAAAAAACTTTTTCTTTATATAACATTTCCCTCTGAAATAGTTTTTTTTTGATTGACTCATTAATTTGATCAACTAATTAATGAAATAAACCAAGATTATTTTGATATCTAACATGAACCAGATGCAGCAAGGGCAAATAGTCTACAGATGCTAGCTTTAAAGAGTTTACAGAACAGTGGGTGAAAAAAATGAATAATTGAATATTTTATGATAATATAAAAGAATAGATGCTATCAGAAAAGTTTGTAGAGCACCAACTAAATAGTGAGAGGGAAGGGCTGGTCAGAGAAAACTTTACAGAGGAGTTAAGGCCAAAGAAGGGTCCTGAAGGCCAAATGGGAGCGTCAGCTCTCTGAGCAAACAGTGAGAGATCAGCCACAGGGCATCCAGAGCACACAGCTCAGCGTCCTTCTGGACTGTGTGAAAAGTGTAAGTCAGAACAGTATTGAAAAGTGCATAAAGAAACAACATTACACACAGGACCACAAACAAATGTGCTTCAGATCCCGATGCAGAATTTACACTATGTTGGGTTACAAACAATATTATTGAAACTAGTTTCCTAGCTTTGGAATCTGCAGACAAAGACAGTAAATTATAAGAGAGATTGGTGTTGCTTGAGACATGAATTATACCAAGAGAAAAGATGAAAATGCCTAAAAAGGGAAATAACTGGAATTAAAAAGAAAAACAATCAAGCTGTTCTTTAGAAAGTTCATTTTAATTACCTTGATTATAATTAAAATGAAACAAACAAAATGAAGAAAGAGGAAATACATTCCAATAGCCCTGAGAATGTAGTCTGTTCATTTATTTATTCAGCAAAAACAACGAAAGAGATTATCAAGTGACTGCTGAATGTCGAAGACGTTGAGTAAAGCAGATGAAAGGTGAAAAACACAGTTAGTGATGTAATTAGGTAGCTTGGTAGAAACAGTGTGGTAATGACTGTGATCAAAATCTGGGCCAAGTCTCCTGGTAGCACAGAGGAGATAATGATTCATACTTTAGGTCGGGGACATCACAGAGGAGGAAGTTGGGAATTGTAAATGGAATGATTTTAATAGAGAGGAAAAAGAGCAAAGGCCAGAGCAGCACCTGTGGCTCAAAGGAGTAGGGCACCAGCCCCATATACCGGAGGTGGCGGGTTCAAATCTAGCCCTGCCAAAAACTGCAAAAAAAAAAAAAAAAAAAAAAAAAAAGAGCAAAGGCCATTCTAGGCAAAAAGAGAAATACACTAAACCTAAACCAGAAAGAATAAACATTCAAAAAACACTAAAGCACACAGGCTATTTGAAGGCATGTATGGGGGTAGCCTTCTGTAATTATCCAAGTCTGAAGTACAGCGCTTTAGAGAGTGCTTTAAACCCTTTTGGAACAAAGTAGACTCTAAACAACAGACCAATTAACCAATGTCAGCCAGGATGTAGTTGAGTAGTCAGGGTGATCGTACACCAGTAGCTACTTGATCTCACAGATCAACTGTCAAGGCCAATTTTAGTGTTCTGAAAAGAAAATATAAAAGCTCAATTTGGAGTAATGAAACCCTACTCCTTTTTTCCTAAGATGTCAAATCATACCACTTTGCCTGAAATGAGGAATTTTCAGTGCTAAAACTGACATGGTTCTGGGAAAACTAGGACGGTTGGTTATCTTAACTCTGATGTTAACTTTTAGTATGAACATGGGCCATTCACTTGACTTCTGTGGGCCTCACTGTTTTTTTGTTTGTTTCATTTTAACTATAATCAAGATAAGTGAAATGAATTTTCAACAGAAATATTTCCAGGTCTGTGACAAATTATTTGCAAAGTGGCTGCAAATATCCCCCCTCTCAGTGTCCATTCCTTTTCTCAATATGACTTTACATTTCTTCCGTTTATATTCCCCACTCTGAATCTGTGCCAGCTCCATGACTTGCTCTGAATGATGGAACTCAGCAGAAGTGATGCAGAGCCAGTGGGCTCGGCACCTGAGTTTCAATGGGCTAAGGCACCAGCCACATACACCTGAGCTGGCGGGTTCGAATCCAGCCCAGGCCCGCCAAACAACAATGACGGCTGCAACCAAACAAACAAACAAACAAAAAAAAGATGGCCGGGCATTGTGGCCGGTGCCTGTAGTCCCAGCTACTTGGGAGACAGAGGCAGGAGCCTCACTTGAGCCCAGGAATTGGAGGTTGCTGTGAGCTGTGATGCCACAGCACTCTATTCAGGGGTGACAGCTTGAGGCTCTGTCTCAAAAAAACAAAAACAAAAAAATGTTAAAAAAAAAAAAAAAAAAAAAAAAGAAGCAGCAGCTAGGCTTTAAGAGACCTTGCAAGATTTCCACTTAACTTGCTTAGAACCCTGCCCACCACCAGGGGAGGAAGCCTGGCTAATTTGCCAGAAAATGATAAAATATGTGGACAACTGGGCTCAGTCAACCTAGTAGGGATGGATGAATGTGAAAGATGGGATGAGAGACTGACAGAAACCAGCCAAGATCAGTGACACTGCTGACTCAGCCCGCAGCTGACTGCAGACAGATGATAGCCCTGGGAGGATAACCATCTGGGACCCAAAGAGCTTCGGAGCAATGTAATTTGAAGCCACAAAGTTTGGGGGTGGTTTGTTACATATTAACAAGTGAATCTAAACGAGGATTTCTAAATTCAAGGAAAAGGGGGGTTTATTTTTTTTATTTTTTTAATACATGTATTTTATTATTCTTCATTACATTATTCCCCCCCCCACCCATCCGTGATAAGACAGAATTGATTTACAGAAAAGAATACAGAAAACACCAAAGCTCCTGGTAGAGGGAGAGATTTCAAGTAGGGAGAGAGATGCTCTCTCCGTTCCTCTCCCGGTCTTTCCCCGTCTCCTCCTCTAGGCCTCTAGC
>CAUYRH010183568.1:0-19892 GCA_963574655.1 Perodicticus potto
TAAGCAGCTAAAATTGGTTAATAGAGATAGGCCAGAATACAAATGTCTTCATACAATGACTAAGAAAATGCCATGAAGGCTATGTTAATCAGTTTGATGAAAATAGTTCAGATTGTATATGAAACCAGCACATTGTACCCCTTGATTGCACTAATGTACACAGCTATGAGTTAATAATAAAAACAATATAAAAAAAAAAGACAGAGACTCACTTTATCACCCTTGGTAGAGTGCCATGGCATCATAGCTCACAGCAACCTCAAACTCCTGGGCTTAAGCGATTCTTTTGTCTCAGCCTCCCAAGTAGCTGAGACTACAGATGCCCGCCAGAATGCCCAGCTAACTGTTTTTTTTTTTTTTAGAGATGAGGTCTCACTCTGGCTCAGGCCGGTTTCAAACCTGTGAGCTCAGGCAATCCACTTGCCTCGGCCTTCCAAGTGCTGGGATTATAGGCGTGAGTCACCATGCCCAGCCAGGCTGATCTTCTTGCAAGACAACGTTCTATCACATGTCACACAATGCTGCTCAAATTATAGAAACTGGACTTGGAAATCCTCTGTCATCCACCATATTCACCAGACCTTGCACCAACTGATAACCACTTCTTCCAGGCTTTGGACCACTCCTTGCAAGGAAAAATATTCAACTCTCCGGAAACTGTGGAAAATGCCTTTCCGAATTCATTGCCACCTACCCCCCAGGCTTCTTTGCTGCTGGCATAAACAAGCTACCTTTAAGATGGTAGAACTGGGGTGATGCCCATATCTCAGTGGGTAGGGCTCTGGCCACATACATCAAAGCTGGTGGGTTTGAACCTGGCCCGGGGCCATCTACAACAATAATGACAGCCATAACAAAAAAATAGCCAGGTGTTGTGGTGGCCTCCTGTAGTCCCAGCTACTTGGGAGGCTGAGGCAAGAGAATCGCTTAAGCCCAAGAGTTTGAGGTTGCTGTGAGCTGTGATGCCACAGCACTCTACCAAGGGTGACAAAGTGAGAATCTGCCTCAAAGATGGCAGAACTGTGTTGACAGTTTTGGCATGCACACTTTGATTATTGCACTGCTTCTTGTTTGCAATATAATAAACTAAACTTTTGGCCAGGCATGGTGGCTCACGCTGAAGCAGGTGAATTGCTTGAACTCACGAGTTTGAGATCAGCCTGAGGAAGAGTGAGACCTTGTTTCTACTAAAAATAGAAAAACTGAGGCAAAAGGATCACTTGAGCCCAAGAGTTGGAGGTTTCTATGAGGTACCACGATGTCATGGCACTCTACCCAGGGTGACATCTTGAGACTCTGTCTCAAAAATAATAACAGGGCGGCGCCTGTGGCTCACCGAGTAGGGTGCTGGCCCCATATACCGAAGGTGGCGGGTTCAAACCTGGCCTCAGCCAAACTGCAAAACAGAAAAATAGCTGGGCGCTGTGGCGGGCGCCTGTAGTCCCAGCTACTCTGGAGGCTGAGGCAAGAGAATAGCCTAAGCCCAGGAGTTGGAGGTTGCTGTGAGCTGTGTGACGCCACGGCATTCTACAGAGGGCGATAAAGTGAGATTCTGTCTCTACAAAATAATAATAATGATAACAACAAACTAAACTTTTCATTCAAAATCAGACATTTCATATTGAATGAGGCATTGATTGGAGGAAGAGCAAGGAGTTAGCTAAGAACACTCTAGCAGAGATGAGTTTATCTTATTTAACCCTATTCTTTGGAACTTAGCATAAAAAAGGCAGTGACTAAGAGCATACAGGGAAAAGCAGATATTGTAAGGCTTTTGTGAAGTGGGGGGAAGAGGGTTATGCAAATAATAGTGAGGTATTAATAAATAGTAAATAGAATGGGTAAAAGAGCCCTAAAGGCAGATTTTTGCCTACATTAGTTCAACAGATATTTATTAAGCCAGGCACTGTGTCAGGTGCTGCAGATACACAGCGAGAAGGCTTTTCTTGGGTCTGAGCAGTGGTTCACCCCTATAATCCGAGCACTCTGGGAGGCCTAGGTGGGTGGATTACTCGAGCTCAGGAGTTCAAGATCAGCCTGAGCAAGAGCGAGACCTGTGTCTACTAAAAGTAGAAAAACTAGTCAGGCTAGTGGCAGTTGCTTGTAGTTCCAACTGTACGGGACACTGAGACAAGAGAATTGCTTCAACCCAAGAGTCTGAAGTAGCTGTGAGCCATGACACCACAGCACTGTATTAAGACAACAAAGTGATATTCTGTCTCAAGAAAAAAGGCTTTTCTTCAAAGATTTCATGGTCAGTGGGGAAGACAATACAGATTTGTGAATCACAAACTATAGACAAATCCTATGTTTAGTAAAAATTCTAGCAGACAACTCAGTTTCTTCTTCATTTTTCATCAAATATTTATTTGTTCTATTATATGCCTAAGACTTGTTAGAAATTATAGATATAAGAACCAGGAAGATAAGGTCATTGCCCCTAAGGAGCTTATTACAGTCTAGTTGGGGAGATAAGACATATCAACAATGACAGGGGCAATCCAATGTTACAAGAGCTGGGTAGAAGAAGTTATGAGACTCTTAGCTCTATGTTGTTACACTTGGCTTCACCTGTGTGACTTTCCTAATGGGAAGAGAAAGAAAAGCTCTCTTTCCTTGAGGGGCACAACAGGCGGGTGGGGGGGGGCAATGTTATGAAAATTCAGATATAGAAGCATCTGCCTGGAAGAGCTGGGGACATCATTTCCAAAGAAATGTTATTTGATGTGGGGATTGAAAGATGGTTAGGGATTTGCTAGACTCAAAAGGAACATGAAAGCAGGCCTCAGAGACAGACAAGGATAAGTGATAAGTGGTACTATTTATGACATGCTGTGTCAGGCACTGTATTATGTGCTTTATATGTTATCTGATCCGTCATTCAATAACAATTTACTGGGCACATGCTGTATACCTAGCACTATGTCGAAGTGCTAATTACTGAAATTTTCACATGGGGATACTAAGACCTACAGAGACAAAGAGACTTTTCCAAAGTCACACAAGTAGTGAGAGACAGAGAAAAAGATGTAAACCAAGTTCTAACTCTCTACTAAACATGCATGTTCTCCATTCCACTTCCCAAAGCTAGATTATATAGGTATACAGGCATATTTGGGTAACGATGAAATATCTGGTGTGACTAGAATATGTAAGCAAATGTGGGATGAAGAATGGCAGCAGAAAATCTGTGGACTGTTTCACTAATTTGCATGTTAAAGTTTTCATATCTGATCAAATTTACATTTGATTTTAGAGAAGGGCCAGACAGCCCTGGTGGCTCACAACTGTAATCCTAGCATTCTGAGAGGCTAAGGCAGCAGATCCCTTGAGCTCAGGAGTTTGAGATCCCACCTTTACTAAAAATAGAAAAATTAGCCTCAAGTTGTGGCAGGTGCCTGTCGTCCCAGCTACTCAGGAGGCTGAGGAAAGAGGATCTCTTGAGCCCAGGAGTTTGAGATTGCTGTAAGCTAGGTTGAGGCCATGTACCTGAGCCTGGGGAACTGAGTGAGATTCTGTCTCAAAAAGGTGGGGGTGTGAGGGAATGATTCCGCTTTTTGTGCCTTTCCAAAAAGATCCTGGAACAAGTACAATAACAACTTTTAAAGGTTTTTAAAACTATGACCCCACAACGTAGAGGGGAAAAAAAAAACAAGAAGGAATTAAAATTGATTCTCAATGCAACCATTTTTTATTTGCAATTACTTGAAAACATTATGAATCATGAATATTTATCACTTAGCTTTCTAGTCACTATACCAGGACTCAACCAACGATAAAGGAACAGCTGTCTGAAGCAAATAAGGAGAAGAGTGCCACACAAAAATGACAGTCTTCACGCTGAATCATAACTATATTTTGTTTAGATAGTTTCATGTTTTCTTATTCCAAAAAACATTGCCAAAATCTACATAAACCTTGAAAACTCATTACTTATAAAATTAAATCTCCTTAAATGATCTATAAATGTGTTAAGTAGTGTTACAAAATAAAAGGAAGTGTTTTGCAGTAGAGATTGAGTTGTCCAATATCGCAAACCAACAGTCATTTCATGGGAATTTTATTAAGCCTTCGGGGCAGTAATCAAAATGACCTATCTTAGTGATCACAGAAAAGAATACCCTGTACTGAGATTTAAGATGTTGGTTTTAAGTTTGTAGATGTTAATGTTTACACAAATAGTTAGTTTCTGTGAAGTACTGAAGCATTACAATTTAATGGTTTACAATAAGAATAAGTGAAAATACAGAAATTAGCTATGAACACAGCACTTTCATTTTATACAATTTTTAAATAATTGAAAAAACTGTGTATTTCTTGAGTTTATATAACACTTTATGAATTCATACCTGTTATAAATTATGCATCAACTTTTCTTTCAGAAATGAAATTTGTATTTCCAATTATTTATAAAATGTTATAGACATTTGGAAAATATTACAGTCCTACTGATAAACATTCAGTTAACCCAATTTTCTGGCCTACACTTTGGAGGCTGAGCTGTTCCAAATCTTCAGAGGATTTTCTTTTCTACACACAAAAAAAAATTGGGTTGATATAAATATTAATGAAGATATTGATTCATTTTGAAAAATATGTATTTTAATTCAAAATGGAAAAGAAGGCATAGGAAAGATGTCAATGTACTGAATCATTTCTGATAAAAAGAATGACATATGTTAACATTTCAAATATTTTAAGACAAATTTGAAAGAAGAAAGAATCCCAGACAACTGGTTTAGGTCTTGCACATCCATTTTGTGCACCCAAGGAGCTCCAATGCATAATCATATGTTGCTGTGAGGTAGGAGAGGCTGATATTCATATTTGAATTTAAAGGAAGTACTGCCAACCCTTTGCAATATGCTACCTATGATTCTCTCCTTGGTGGGATTTCTATTCTGTAAAAGTAGAAACTTACACTAATCCAGAATGATCATGCCTTTTAAGTGGGTAGTACCTGATTCAATCAAGGTAAAAAAAAATTAGAAAGAGTAAATAAGGCTGGAATTTATTTCTCAGATTTGATGAAGAGAAAGGGCATCCTTTTCCTTTAACAGAATAGAAAGGATCTCATACATGCAAAGATAAGGTAAGGAAGAAAGGAGACTTAAGGAAGCAAAGCAAATGAAGTCTTTCCATTATGTGGCAGAATGACCTGACAAGGGACCTCCAGCCTCCCAAAGAATGAAATGTCAGCCATATGCTTTGAGTACTTTTCTTATGAACTCATTTATTTTACTAGGTATTTAATTTGCTTAAAATTACCCCTCTATAGTGATTTATGACCCATTATTTAGAGTTAATCAAGTAGGACAAGTTGGGCTGTAATAGTATATTACCTCTGTTCTTCTAATGCCATTGTCTACTATCTTCTTCTTCTTCTTTTTTTTTTTTTTGAGACAGAGTCTCCCTTTGTCACCTTCGGCAGAGTGCTGTGGTGTCACAGCTCACAGCAACCTGCAGCTCTTGGGCTTAGGTGATTCTCTTGCCTCAGCCTCCTGAGTAGCTGGGACTACAGGCACCAGCCACAACACCTGGCTATTTTTTTTGTTGCAGTTTGGCCAGGGCTAGGTTTGAACCCACCACACTTGGTATATGGGGGCTGGCACCCTGCTCACTGAGCCATATGCGCCGCCCTGCAATTTTTTTTTGTTTTTTTTGGAGAGAGAGTCTCACTTTGTCACCCTGGGTAGAGTGCCCTGACATCATAGCTCACATTAACCTCAAACTCTTGAGCTCAAGAGATCTTCTTGTCTCAGGCTCCCAAGTGGCTGGGACTACAGGTGCCCACCACATGAGGGATAGTTTTTCTATTTTTAGTAGAGTTTTACTCTTTATTTTAGCTTCCTTTTTTCCTGCAAGAATCGGGTCTCGCTCTTGGTCAGACTGGTCTCAAACTCCTGAGCTCAAGCAATCCACCTGCCTTGCCTCCCAGAGTGATAGGATTACAGGTGTGAGCCACTGACTCTGCCCTTTTTTCTTTTTTATAAAAGAGTCTTGTTCTGCTGCCCTAGGCTTGAGTACAGAGTGCTGGGGCACTCTGTGTCATAGCTCACAGCAGCCTCAAACTCCTGGGTTCAAGTGATACTCCTGCCTCAGGCTCCCAAGTAGCTGGGACTACAGGGGCTCCTATGACTAGCTATTTTTTTCTGTTTTTAGTAGAGATGGGGTCTTGCTGTGCTCAGGCAGGTCTCCAATTGCGGAGCTCAAGGGATCCTCCTCCCTTGGCCTCCCAGAGAGCTAGGATTACAGGCAAAAGCCACTTCACCCAGACTAAAGTTTTTCTTTTAAACAGATCTAATTCACATACTATACTGTTCATCCATTTAAATAGACAATGCAATGGCTTTTAGTTTATTCATAAAATTGTGTAACCATCACCATAATCTGTTTGAGAACATTTTCATCACCTCAGAAAGGAGCTCCATACCCCTAGCAGTCACTCTTCCTTTCCTTTAAACTCTTCCCTAGAGCCAAAGACAACCACTAATCTAATTTTTGTCTCTGGGATTTTACCTTTTGTACATTTTAGATAAATAAAATCGTATAATATGTGGTCTTTGGTTACTACGTTCTTTTACTAAGCACAGTGTTTCCAAGGTTCATTACTGTGTAACATTGTCAATCTCTTTTTAAAGTCACATTTTGCATATTTAGTAGACACAGACCCAAATATTTAACTGTGAGCATTCTTGGAAGAATAAATAATGATAGCATTTTAAAATCTGATTTTATATTCTCTCTGTCACACACATGTAGGATGAAATTCCTAAATTCACTAACACCTGGCCTCACATATTTGGAAATCAATCAAACATAATAGATTGGATATGACTGTTTCTTTAGGAGTCTAGTTAGTAGTGTGGAGAATTATAGATAATCCCTTATGAATTTTTGTTTTCAGAGATCAAGTTTCACTGTGCTGTCTAGGCTGGCCTCAAACTCCTGGGCTCAAGGGATCCCCCACCTAAGTCCTTATGAATTTTGAAATATGCTTTATAGTTTATTTTGAGGGGTCATTAGCATATATTTAACAGACATTTCTCAGAGAAAACCACTCATTTTGAAATTACATTCTGATGAAGGCTTACCAAAAATAATGCTTTATAACAGTTTTATGAAACTATTTCAGATTGTATATGAAGCCAGCACATTGTACCCCATGATTGCACTAATATACACAGCTATGATTTAATAAAAAATAAATATAAAATTTTAAAAAAATGCTTTATAACCAGACACAAAAAATGATGACATCAAGATATGTATGTGAGGTGCTGTACTCACCTACCTTAATATAAAATATAATATAAAATATGTTATATAATATATTAAATATATAAATATATTTTATAATATAAAAATATAATATAAAAAGCATTATTCTATGTCCTCCAAGAACAAATTGTGATATGTATCAGTTATGTAAGCCTCATTGGAAGGAGAAGAGATTCATTTGGCTAATCTAAATTAACTGTTAAAGTTATTGCAAACAAAAGCATGATCCTGGCTTGGTGATTGTAGGTCAGCGGCTAGGGTGCCAGCCACATGCACCAGACCTGGCGGGTTCGAAACCAGCCCGGGCCTGCCAAACGACAATGACAATTACAACAAAAAAATAGCCGGGCATTGTCATAGGTGCCTGTAGTACCTGCTACTTGAGGGGCTGACACGAGAATCCATGAGAATCGCTTAAGCCCAAGAGTTTGAGGTTGCTGTGATCTGTGATGCCACAGCACTCTTCCGAGGGCAACATAGTGATACACTCTGTTTCAAAAAATTAAAAAAAAAAAAAATTAAGAATTGTTCACATCTATCTAGATTTCCTCCATCTCTCATATTTTAAGGATAAACCTTTCAAATCATACTTAATTTAATAAAAATTTCATGTCACAACTTTTTTTTATTAAATCTTTAAATTTTTTAGCTGTGTACATTAATGCAATCATGGGGTACAATGTGCTGTGTAACCATCAGCAATTTGAAATATTTATATACAATTTGAAATATTTTCATCAAACTAGTTAACATAGCCTTCACAGCATTTTCTTTGTTATTGTGTTAAGACATTTATATTCTACATTTAGTGAGGTCTCATTCTGTCTCCCAGGCTGGAGTTCAGTGACACCATCATAACTCACTGCAGTATCTAACTCCTGGCTACAAGCAAATCCTCTCATCTCAACCTCCTGAGTAGCTGGGACTCCAGGGGAGTGTCACCAAGTCCAGCTAATTTTTCTTATTGTTTTTAGAGATTGAATCTCCCTTTGTTACCCAGGCAGGTCTTAAACTACTGGCCTCGAGTGATGCTACTGCCTCCAGGCAATATGCCTAACTTCAACTAGGTTCTATAAAAAAAGAAATTGAGGGGTGGGAGAAGTAGCTCATGCCTCTAATCCTAGCTGTCTGGGAGATCCAGGTGGAAGGATCACTTGAGCTCAAGAGTTGAGACCACCTTGAGCAAGAGAGAGACCCAATCTCTACTGAAAAACAGAAAAATTAGCCAGGCCTCAGGGAGGCTGAGGAAGGATGATTGCTTGAATCTAGGAGTTTCAGGTTGCTGTGAGCTAGGCTAAAACCATGGCCCTGTCTCAAAAAAAAAAAAAAAAAAAAAAGAAAAAGAAAAAGAAAAAAAAGTCCGGGTTCAGGGGCTCACGCCTGTAATCCTAGCACTTGGGAGGCTGAGGCAGGTGGATTGCCTGAGCTCACAGGCTCAAGACCAGCCTGAGCCAGAGCGAGACCCCGTCTCTAAAAATAGCCAGGCGTTGTGGTGGGCACCTGTAGTCTCAGCTACTTGGGAGGCTCAGGCAAGAGAATCACTGAAGCCCAGGAGTTTGAGGTTGCTGTGAGCTGTGATGCCACAGCACTCTATGAAGGGTGACCAAGTGAGAGTTTGTCTCGAAAAAAAAAAAAAGATGAATTGAGCATCAGGGTGGTGCCTGTGGCTCAAAGGAGTAGGGCACTGTAATAAATACAAACCCAGCCCTGATCAAAAACTGAAAAAACAAACAAACAAACAACAACAACAAAAAAAACCGATGAATTGAGTATCAATCCATGAACCTGAAAGTAGCACAACATGGAATAGAATTATCATGTAAAAAAATAATAAATGAAGTGATAAAATAAGAAGTAATTAATTGGCTTGGCGCCTGTGGCTCAAGCAGCTAAGGCACAAGCCACATATAGCTGAGATGGCGGGTTCGAGTCCAGCCCCAGCCCACCAAACAATAATGGCGGCTGCAACCAAAAAAATGGCCAGGCATTGTGGTGGGCGCCTGTAGTCCCAGCTACTTGGGAGGCGGAGGCCAGAGACTTGCTTGAGCCCAGGAATTGGAGGTTGCCATGAGCTGTGATGCCACGGCACTCTATCCAGGGTTAAAGCTTGAGGCTCTGCCTCAAAAAAAAAAAAAAAAAAAAAGCAATTAATTAAAACAGATTTGTACACAATCACACATTTAGGCACTGAGAAAGCAATTAGATGAGTTAGAAAAATGATTCAGTATTAAACTGATCAATGTTTTGTAGGTTTTTCTTCTATAATATTATAAAAAGGTCACAGAGCAAAATCACATTTTAATAGACTATATAAAAGAGGTTTTAAAAAATGAATAAAAAGGAAACTGACAATTTAGGAAAATTTCAAGGGAAAATTCAGACTACACATAATAAATTGTGCACTGGACTGGGGAGATGGTGAGCAAGAAAATAGGAAAAAGAGCAAGGAAAAGGGGGATGTGCATATTGAAAGGAGGAAAGAAAGGTAGGTTGGAGAGAGACAAACCTAATGGGAAAATTGAAGCCTACCTGTGACATCAAAAGAGGACAGGAAGAAGAAGTGCTTTTCAAATTTTTGTGATATTGACTTTAGGTTATTTATTACAAGGACATGTGGGATTGAAAATTGGAGATGGAAGGAAAAGGCAAAAACTCTTAAGTTATTGATTCACAGGGTCTGTGAGAGACTTATATATATGGCTTTTTGTTGCTGTTGTTTTATAAGAATAGACTCATAAAATAACCATTAGTTCAACAAACATTTACTGAACTCCTATATGCCAGCTCTATGCAAGGCACTGTTAAGACGTATTAGAGTCTATAACCTGCCTATAACCAGCTGGAGGGGACTCTGAAGATCATCTGTGCAGGCTTTTTGGTATAGATAAGAAAACTAACAACTTTGGGTTACTCTGTGAATGATCCTATAGGAGTTAAATTGATGGTGTAAAAGGTCTTAAAGAAAGGGTATTTAAATAGAGCTTTGAGTCTGAGGCTCCTATCTTAAGGCAAAGTGCTAAATTTTGAAAAGGCCTTTCAGATTCTGAGCAACACAAAAGGGAGCTTAGTTACATAAAATTGGCCATCTTAATAGTACTCCCTATAATGGAGTTGTACCTGGATTATGTCCCTGAGCTTTTTAAATAGAAATCTCAACAAGCATCCAGATAGGTGCTTCTGTGTTTAAGGCATATTTTATCTGTTGGCAAGTTACTTTGAGGCAATGAAAAGTAAAGCCATTACCTGGGCACGCTGCAGCTTTGAGACCATGGACTACTACTATATTTCCATTAAAATGACTCTTCTTGGCTCAGCGCTTGTAGCTCAGCGCCAACCACATACACCGGAGGTGGCGGGTTCAAACCCAGCCTGGGCCTGCCAAACAACAATGACAATTGCAACAAAAAAAATAGCTGGGCGTTGTGGTGGATGCCTGTAGTCCCAGCTACTTGAGAGGCTGAGGCAGGAGGATTGCTTGAGTCCAGGAGTCTGTGGTTGCTGTGAGCTTGATGATGCCACAGCACTGTAGTGCAGGCAACAGAGTGTAGATACTTTCTCAAAAAATAATTAATAAATTAATTAAAAAAATAGAGGATCGCTTGAGCCCAAAGGTTGGAGGTTGTTGTGAGCTATGATGGTGCCATGGCACTTTACCCAGGGGGAGAGCTTGAGATTCTCTCTCAAAAAAAAAAAAAAAAAATTAAAAAACTGTTGCTTCTTTACTGAATTTTGACATACTCAGTGTTAATGGTGAAGGAAGACTTTTATGAAAGAGAAGCTTCTCTGCAAGCTTTCTTGAATAAGAAACAGGAAAACATAATTAGCATATGCATATGATTCTTAATATTTTCACTTTTTTAAACCCTAGAACTTGAAAAATAAACTAAACTCGAATACCAAGTTAAGTAATTGAGACAAATATATCCATTCTGAAAAATTTAGCTTGCAGGGCGGCACCTGTGGCTCAGTGAGTAAGGCGCTGGCCCCATATACCCAGGGTGGCGGGTTCAAACCCGGCTCCAGCCAAACTGCAACAACAAAAAAAAATAGCTGGATGTTGTGGCGGGCGCCTGTGGTTCCAGCTACTCAGGAGGCTGAGCCAAGAAAATTGCCTAAACCCAGGAGCTGGAGGTTGCTATGAGCTGTGTGATGCCACAGCACTCTACCCAGGGCGATAAAATGAGAATATGTCTCTACAAAAAAAAAAAAAAAAAAAAAAATTTAGCTTGCAGAGTCCCTTCCTGCTATTGCTCAGATTGTAATTTAAGTTTAAAAGCAGGTAGGGCAGCGCCTGTGGCTTATTGGGTAGGGTGCTGGCTCCATATACTGAGGGTGGCGGGTTCGAACCTGGCCCTGGCCAAACTGCAACAAAAAATAGCTGGGCGTTGTGGCGGGCGCCTGTAGTCCCAGCTATTCGGGAGGCTGAGGCAAGAGAATCGCCTAAGCCCAGGAGTTGGAGGTTGCTGTGAGCTGTGATGCCAGCAGCACTCTATCTAGGGCGATAAAGTGAGATTCTCTCTCTCTAACAACAACAACAACAAAAAAAGCGGGTGGAAGCTCTTCAGTGGTGACTGACAGACCCCATAAAGGTAGAAAACTGGTCACTTACTGTATCTAGAAATTTTGCACAAAGAATTCCAGACACCACCTCTAACCTTGAGCCATTTATTGAATGTTAGAAATCTCATTTTGGAGCCTTCTGTAAATGTGTAGGGCAATACATTGCATGTTCTATCCGTCACCAACATGTTACAGTCAGTATTTTTGTGCTGACCCAAACCTGACCCAGTAGAAAATCTCCCATATAGAAATTTAATGTTTCTGAAAGCATGATTGCTCTCTCATTTCTTTTTCACCTTCTTGTGCCTTTCATAAGTTCTTCCAGCTGGTTAATCATTAATTAATATTTAACGAGGCTTTTTCCCAATGCCAAGTCCTCTGCTAGTCTAGCCTTTAGGCAGTATATGAACTCCCCAACGCCTTCCCATTTAAGAAGCCCTGGCACTCACTATGGATTAATTTCTCTAAGGAAATTCATAATAGCAGATGAAATGGGGGTTCCTTTACAAGAACATTCAAATTTTAAAGCTTCTCTTAACATTTTTTCCTGGTACATGTAAAATGCAACTTCATTGAATCCATTTCAATTTTTGACAGAACTTTCCAAGTACACATTCCCTGAACAAAAGGAGTAGGACTGGAACAAGAAAGAGTTTAGACTTTTTCTTTTTCTTTCTTTCTTTCTTTCTTTCTTTTTTTTTTTTTTGTAGTTTTTGGCCAGCTCCAGGTTTGAACCCACCACCTTCGGTATACGGGGCTGGTGCCCTACTCCTTTGAGCCACAGGCACCGCCCGATTTTAGACTTTTTCTTCTACAGCTGTCCCACAAGCCAATTACTTGACATGACCCTGGAGAATCCCTCAAACTCTGGCCCTAGGAGTTGATTTTGGACCGAGGATAAACTATAGGACTGGAATACAGATAAGAAAGAAAGGGAAACCCCCGGCTGTATTAATGAAAGAGGTCAGCTACGAGGCAATCTTGTGGGCAGAGAAAAAATGGTGCTCTGAGATGTAGGAGCACTGTCTCCAGGTTTTTGTCTGGTGAAAGGAGACTGATAAGAATTGACACTTATTTTCAGACAAGGACTACTTCCAAGGTGCTTCCACCACTCCCTCTCATCTCCACCTCTAAGCCCTCTCCGCATGAACAAACATATCAGAGAGGTGATTTTGGTCAACAATTTAGTTGGCTTGAAGCCAAAGACATGAGGGCACTGCCCTGCCTATATTGTCCCTCCCCCCTTGACTTCTTAAGCAAAGGGAAGATTTCCCTCTGCATCACTAGGCACCTGGGCCGGTCCAAACAGAGGAAAGTAGGAAAGTCCCCCCACATGCTGAGATTCTTTCTCTTCAAGATCGTATTCCGACCCCTCCCCCCAAACTTAAATAGGCGACGTTCAAATTCTCATGCCCGACATTCCCATTTTTCATTTATTCCTCAAGATTTTAGGAATATATACTCCCATGTTGGGCTTCGAAAACCTCCTTAGCCCAGGGAGGAGGGGGAGAATCAGGAAGCGGGGAACCGGTCTCCACTCCCTGCCCCAGAGTAACAGTCCCCATCCTTCTTGGGTGCCATCCCCGTGCCTATTCTCCTAGATCCCCACCCAGTTGACGTGACAGACTCGTGGCCCAATCCCCTTCCTGGTTCCCAGGCCGACTGCTAGCACCACCCGAGCCAATGGCGGCGGCCGAGGGCCGGAGGGGGCTGGCAAGAGGGGAGGGAGCGCTGGCTTTAGAACCACAGCCGCAAAGATTCCGAGCGGCAGAAGTTGTCCGAGCGCGTTGGTTGGAGGTCGTCGGGCCAGCTCCCGGACTCTGCGACTCTACGTAAGTGCTTTGAAGGTTCAGACCCGCACCAGGGAAGCGGGTTTCCTGGGCGTGGGCAAGAGTGAGTCCTGGGAACAGCATCTCGGGAACCTCAGCAGGAACGTGCTTTGCACCGGGTGGTGGTGGGGAGGGCACGGAGGGAGGTGGGAGAGATTTCAGTAGGAGCCCTCAGACGCTCATTCCCAAACAGAAATGGGTGGGAGTGACGGAGGGTTCCCCACCACCCACCCCCTGCAAACACGCTCTCTGCTCTTCACTGAATTAACCGGTGCTTTCTCACTAGTAGCTCTTAACTTGTTGCCAGCCTTGGGCTGGAGTCCTTGACGCCAACCCTTGCCCTAATCCCCTTCGGTGGCTTCGGCTCCGAAGTGGAAACTGAGTGCCTAACTTCCCTCGGTCCTCCAGCTACTGCCAACCCCCCTCCCACCCCGCCCCACTCCCGCCCGGACTCAGGAAATCCCGGAGCCAGCAGCCTGCGACTCCTCCAGCCCCCACACGCCCGCCTCTGGTGACCCGACGGGCTTAAGCCAACCCTGGGCTTCGGGGGGTGGGGTGGCCGTGGCCCGGGAGTGGAACAGGCTCGGGTTGCCTCCTCAGGCTGCTTCTCTCCTTCGCCCTTAGCGAGAGCGTCGCGATCGCACCGCGTCTCCCTATGAGTAAGCACTTTTTTTCTTTCAGTAGCAGAACATCTCCAGGCCAGTAGGGCAGGACCTTTCCGTTCTCCTCTCCCTGGACCCCGCGCTCCTGTCTGCAGCTTGCTCAGCTCTTTCGGCTCTGCAGCCCCGAGCGTGCGGACGGGCAGCGGCAGCCGGGGACCTCTCCGGGCTCCTGGACAGGCAGAGCCCAGGGAGTGTTGGGAGGGGGTAATAACCCCCACTTCCCCCAGCACAGCTGCACTTGCCTGTGTTTACTTTTCTCCACCCGCAGCACTTAAGCGCTCTAATGAGAGGCCCGGGACGCCGACCCAACCCCGGCCTGGCTTTTCGCCAGTCCCAAAGTTACTGCTGCCGCCGCTGCTTCGGCGTGCTGGCGTTTCTGACCGCCGGGGCTCCGGGGAGTTAGATGATCCCAGTCCTGAAGAGGAGTAGGGTTAATGGCATCTGACAACTTGCAGTACGCGCTTCTCCTTACCTCTCACCTGATCGGCACAACTTTGGGCAGAAGGTAGAGCTTGAAACTAAGCGGGCTGGAGAGCCTCGCGATTTAGCACCACACAGGCGGGATGCTGGGGGTGCCCAGTCTGCTGCTGGGGCTAGGGAGGAGGGCGGGAGCCTGGCTTGTCACCGTCGGTAAAGAACTTAGGTGGAATTAAAAACTACTGAGGAGTAAGCACGTACTCCACTTTACTGGCTGTCACATCGGATTTGGAAGCCTAAACTTGATCCTGAAGGTGAAGTTTACCGTGAATTCCAACTAAGTGGCCTCAGTCCCACACATGCCAATTAGCATCACGTGCCCGAGTCTCTGATGCCCCAGGGTGATGGTCACATGACATCGTTTGACTTTAAAATTGGAATGTAATGGCTGAGGCCCATATTCCAAAAATTACCTCGACAAAAAAAGGGGGGACGTGGAGGGAGCAAGGAGGGGAGGGTGAGCTAGTTTCCACTCAAGGAATTGTACTTGGATTTGGCTGAGGGGGCCAGAAAGGTAATTTTGGTGCTCGTATTTTATCCAAAATAATAACAGGAGCTATTTTTGAAATTGAAACATATGTGTGCTGGGACATATATCTGCCCTGCTCTCCTTCAATCTGGTTATGGCTTTTCTAAATTTGAAAAAGTCTTACTAATTATCTTCTTACTTCTTAAAGTCTTACTATTATTTTCTGGGAAAGTCATCTTTTTACTCATATCCTATTTCATCCCTAAATGCTAGATTTGAAGCCATAGGCAGTGTTTAAAAAACAAGGTTTTGTCATATTCCTTGATCTGGCCTATGTTTTAACTGAATCATTCTCTATATGAGGCATCTACTTAAAAGTAGTGGATAATCTCAGCTAAAATTCACCATCAGTTAGTTGTGGTTTGGAATTAATTAGATAAAAAATCATGCACAAAATCAGTGAACACTAAATTTGAAAAATTGAGTTGGTTGGGTTTTTGCCTGCCCATGGTTTTGTAGAATAATGAGAGGACACTGGAGCAACTTTCCCATATTGACTTATACCCACCCATGTGCCCCGAGTTATGGTTGCTGCTGGGAAAACGTGGCAATTTTGCTATTCAGATTATATATTGCAGAGTATAGAAACAGGCAGAGAAATCTCTGAGGTCAGGAGTTTAGCTTTACTTATTTGCAAAAATGGATTGGATGATAATGTTCAGCCTTGAAAACAACTAGGGCTGAAGCTATAAATGAAATGCGGAGGGTTTTAAAAAAGATTTTTGTCTTTGTATCCGTTAGCCGAAACCCCATCATTTACTGCAGCAACCTATGAATGACTTAAGCAACCATTTTCTTGCTGTGCATCCTTTTCTAAACCCGAAAACTAGAACTTAAAGCATGTAGTTCTGACCTCAATCTAGGCTTGTGGCACAAATTAGCTGGAAATGGATTTAAGCTGCACCTGAGTTACTAGAGTTAGCTACACTGGTAGATAGACCCCCCTAGTGGAAGTGAGTTGATAATAGAATTTTAGATTGAATTAATAAATGTTTCACCTCAAAAAGGGGGGGGGTTACTACCATCCAATTAGGTTAAAGTGGTAAGAAGATAAGTTCTTTTTTAAATATTATAAAATCATGTCAAAACAGGCTCTAGTTCACAGTATTTCATTGTCTTGGGATGCCCACTCATTTAAAATCATCCTCAATATTGTAGACTTCATTTTTTTTTGCTATGATCTAGTAAACACTAATTTTTGTTAAAATTAGGGGGTTATAAGTTTAATTCTCAGTTTCTACTGTTAGATTCAGCAACCCATTTCTTTATTTGGGGATAGAGAGCTAAAAAAATTATGCTTTGCCTTTGCTTAATACAATCAACATTGAAGTCCAAAGTCTCTAGTCTGATGCCAAGATTTAAATTCAGCTGCTAAAAATGGCATTTTGGGTCAGAAGGATTGATTATAACTGGTGGGTACTGTTTTGGGTGAGATTAAGTCTCTTCTACAAATGGTTACATGTACATGTTAGACTTTGACTATTTATACTGGCAAAATGTCAGTATCCAGAGCACTATCAGAAACCCAATGAGATTTTCTTCCTAGGGAAACACAATGAATTACTGAAAAGGATAGCTTGGCCATGGTGCTTGAACACTAAAGTGATCTTTTTTGTGAAAATAACAGGGAAAAGGAAGACAGTCCACTTGCCATTATTCCATAATTCCATATTATGTTTTAGGCTTTCTTTCTTTCTTTTTTTTTTTTTGTGAGACAGAGTCTCACTATGTCACCTCTGGGGCCATGGTGTCCGTCCCAGCTCACAGCAACTTCAAACTCATGGGCATAAGCAATTTTCTTGCCTCAGCTTCCCAAGTAGCTGGGACTACAGATGCCTGCTGCAACACCCGGCTAATTTTTCGTTGAAATTGTCATTATTGTTTAGCAGGCCCGGGCGGGCTCTAACCTGCCAGTCTCATTGTATGTGGCTGGCATTCTACTCACTGAGCTACGAGCGCCGAGCCTTAGGCATTATTTCTACTTGGCTTTCCAGGAAATTTATTGACAATATTCTTAAGATATATAATAAATTGATAAATTTGCTATAATCTAGGTGCAATGTATATGCCAGACAGTTTCTTGTTTTTGCTATTTGGTACAGACTCAATTGTAGCTGGTATAAAATAAAATTTGTGAATGAATATCAGTACATGATAACATGGGTATCTGTTTTTAAGAATCACATCATATTTGCTCATATGATAATTTTTCTTTTAGTGCAGAGTGATCCAGAAAAATATAGTAACTCAGGTTAGAAGAAAACAGCTGGATCATGTTTTGAGTTTCTGTTATTCTAGAGAGTGATATATAATGTATATTCAATGTGTTGAGGTTTCAAAAACTTTTTGGATACATCATAATGTTGGACGTTCTTTTACATATGAGTGGTCACTGCTACCTGTTTTTAGTTATGAGAGAGCTTTGGTTAAAGTTACGGAAATAGTCTGATCATGATATAATAAGTCTTAGGAGGAGGTAGGCTCATACTTGGGCCAATTTACTTTAGGTATGGAAGTAAGACAGTTTCGAAAACTCTTAATAAATTCAATTTTGAATGTTGCCTTATTCTTAGCACTTGAAAGACAAATACTACTGAGTATAAACTTTTATGAATGAAGAAACATCACTGATATATGAAAATGAAGATACTAAGGAGGACAGATGTTGAACTTGGCCTCAGAGGAACTAGATTCTGGACAGTGCTCTGCCTCTTCCTCATAGTTTGACCTTGAGAAAGTCACTTAAAATTACTATTTTCATAACTAACATTGAGTACCTATATGTGCCGAACACCGTACATTTTCTCTTTTGCAAAATGAGGGATTGGCTCGAGGTTTTTTTTTTTTTTGTTTTTTTTTACTAGTCATTAATATTTATTTTATACATTTTTATTTCAAATTAATATAAGGGTACATATGATTAGGTTATTTTTGAATTTGTAAGGTAAAGTCTAAGTTGTCCATACCACCATGAATGTGCTCTATCTCATCTGGCTCAAGGTTTTTGATTTTTTTTCAAATACTTATAATTTGGTGTATGTCAGTTATATTTATCAGTCCATTTTTCAAATTTTGGTGCAACTATTGAACCAAGGTAAACACCTTGTTGGCAAATGGTGACTGTTTAGGAAGATGATCATCAGTGGCTATTCCATAACTAATGTTAGCTCCTTAAGATATTTGGCTGAACACTGTGGCTCACGTCTGTAATTTTTTTTAATTAAAATCATAACTGTATACATTTATGTTGTATAATGTGATGATTTGATACATAATGTGGAATACTTAAATCAAACTGATTAACATTACCATCACTTCACTTACTACTTACTTTTTGTGGTAAGACGTTTATAATTTGCTCTTTTTTTTTTTTTTTTGAGACAGGGTCTTACTATGTTGCCCTCGGTAGAGTGCCCTGGCGTCACAGCTCACAGCAACCTCAAACTCTTAGGCTCAAGCAATTCTCTTGCCTCAACCTCCCAAGTAGCTGGGACTACAGATGCCCTCCACAAGGCCTGGGTATTTTTTTTATTGCAGTTGTCGTTGTTTAGCAGGCTCAGTCTGGGTTTGAACCCGCCAGCCCATTTGGCTGGTGCCCTAACCTCTGAGTTATAGGTACCAAGCCTATAATTTACTCTTAATTATTTTGAAATATTAACACTTTAGGAGGCCTAGGTAGGAGAATCACTTGAGGCCAGTAGTTCTAGATCAAACTGGATACCATATCAAAAAATTAAAAAATAGGTAAGCATGACGGCACTTGTCTATAGTCCCAGGTATCTAGGAAGCTAAAGCAGGAGGATTTCTTGAGCCCAGGAGTTCTTAGACTATAGTGAGCTGTAATGATGCCGCTGCACTTCACCCTGGGCTAACAAACAAGACCCTGTATCTAAAAATAGATGAATAAAATAATTAATTAAATTAAAATATAGAGGTACCATTTATATAATTCCTTAACAAGGATTTTTGGTACATTAAAACTATTGGCTTTATAATATGAGGGAGCTTAAGTTTTCTTTGAAGTTTAGAAACTTGTTTTATGATAAGAGGATAGTGTTTATTGGAAAAACATTGAGCATGGAATCCAGGGTCTTTGAGTCCTCAGCAGTCTAGACAGACCATCATAAGTAAATCACTGAAGTTCTCTGTAGTCATATCTGGATTTCGCTTTATTTTTAAGCCATCTGTTTCCAATCTACATATTTCACAGGCAGGGTGAAAGGATAAGTGAGCAATATGAAGCCTTTGAACTTCAGTAGACAGGTGCTATTATAAATTCAGAGTACTGTAGTGTATCAGAGAAACACTAAGGCTTTAATGAGAGTTTACAGAAATGGCAGAGTTCTTACCACTTAAGTCCTGCCACATACAAATATAAATGTTCTCTAGCCATCCAGTGACTCACACAAGCCAAGGGAAAATAAAGCCAGACATAATACAGTGAAAAATAAGAGAAATGGTTGATAAGAGAGAAAAAAACCTACATGTAAAACTTCTATATATTCCCACAAATAATGTGTAAAGTAGCCTGTTTAGTACTATTAATTTGGTGGA
>CAUYRH010183572.1:0-18658 GCA_963574655.1 Perodicticus potto
ACATCTGAACTCTGCTTGCTTGTTTGTATGGAGGTATGGAGTGTACTGCAAGCCGCTCTGATGGGGGAGGGGACTCCCATCCACTTGGCGATGTGCTCTGTACCTTTTCTTTGTATCCTTGGGGTCGCAGGTCGCTCCAGCAGGGTTGATGTGCGTTCTTTGACCTTCTCTTTTGGCTCAGTTCCAAATCGTTGGTTTTCTTACTACATTTCTGTCTTTTAACTCTCATTCTGGACAGGAGCATCTGCAGAAAGCTGGCTACAGACCGCCATCTTGGCTCCGCCTCCCAAACCTCTGGTCTTAAAGAGAAGCCCAAAGTGTCACCAAAACCAAAGGGAGGGGGCCACATTGGGGTATTGAAATTGGACTATGGAGCCTCATCTAGGTGATGAGACCAAGCAGAAATGATGGATTTGATAACTACAAGGATGGTGGTGGTGGTGGGCAATCATGAACAATTGCTCAGAGGAAAAGGAATCTACTCCCCTCAATGTAAGCAAGGCCAAGCATTCCAGAGTCACAGGTGAGAGCCTGACAAGTTCCATGGTGTGCTTGGTCTATAGTCCCTGAGTTGTGGGTGGGAAGCCAGTATTCAAGTTCCTGATCTGGGGTAGTTAGTGTGGATCATGTCTGGTGAGTGACAGGCAGGGTCTTGATGGGACAGAGGTAGACCCCTCCCTTTTCCCAAAGTACTGAGCCATTCTCAGCAGGTGACACTTCAGGGTTATAAGTTTATTAGCAGCATCCTGCATCCTCCATATCCTGTCAAGCAGTGATAATACCTGTGACACATAACAGCCAAGAATACTGCATGGTACTCTGGAGGGGCTCTCTGGTTGGTGGTTGGTGTAGAAGAATCACTTTGGTTAGGAAGGACCTGGGAATATCCATCTGCTCAATCCTCTCCTCTCCTCTCCTCTGCAAGACCAGTTGTGAGTCCTGGTTGCTATGAACAGTATACTTGTAGGAGAAAACCTGTACATTTTCCAGCATCCCCTAGATGTTTTAGTTTTGGGGTGGGGTGTGTGTGTGGACAGAGTCTCAGGATAAGTGGGCATACTCATAGTTGCACTAACAACTTTGTCCTGGTTTTAGTCAGTTTTCCCTAGGGTGCAGCTACTTGGTTCCATCACTACATTTTTTCTGACAGTGCTTCAGTTCCAGAAGTACAAAAAAATTGGGCCTCTTCCATATTCCCCAGGTGCTTGATGGAAAGCACTGGAATTTCTCCTGCCTGAGTTTCTCCTTCCTGTGTGTGTGTCTATGTATGTGTGTGCTTGAGAGAGAGAGAGAGAGAGAGAGAGAGAGAGAGAGAGAGAGAGAGAGAGAGAGAGAAAGATAAACAAAAAAGTCAAAGAAGCCATCAGCCAGTAGAATTGATATCTGGGTCAAAAAGCCAAAGTTCAAAAAACAGTTCTAAATGAATTACCATGATTGATAGGATTAGAGGCAGCTATCAAAGCTGGAGTACAAATTTAGAAATCTAAGGAGATTCCTAAAGGAGACAAGAGAAGAAAATAGTGGAAAACCATTTCGATGATCAAGAATCTAAAGAACAGTCATTACCAACTAATTCTTTTAAAATCTCTTTGGTGTTAGGCATGTTTTGCTCAGCCTTTGTTATTCAGTTTGATCTCTATAGCTCTGTTGTTTTAGCCAATTGTTTAACTTGTTTGTTTCTCTAACTCAACAAAAATTTTTACAAGAAATAGAGCTTTATTAGCTGAAAGTATTGCGAGTGATGGTAGATTTATCATTTTGCCCTTCTCACCATTAAAAAATTCCTCTGTATATCCATTGGAAAAGAAAGACGTTTAGGCCTCAACTTATTTTTCTGTTTAGATGAGAAATGTCATGTCTTTGTGTAATTGGCTTCATTTTGAAACACAGATTTTTCAGGCCAACTTTGTTTCTCTGACCCAGTTTTTCCCTTTCTTCTGTCACTTGGTTTTTCTTTAAAATATGAAACTGGGAACCAGGCACTTGAGGCCTCATGATGACTGTGTCACTGATTTGGTATGTGATCTTGGCCAAGATGTTTAACAGATGAGGCAGAGAAAGGTTAAATGGGGTTCAAAGGACTGTAAATACTGACCTGTCTCATTAAGATATTATGTAGGTCAGTACATTTTTTAAAAATCCCAAAGCAAGGCAAAGCAAAGGAAAACAAAAATTAAGCCACCCCTGTTTTTTTTTTCTTTTGCTGTTCCCTATCCCTTTCTTACTCTCTATTCTTCTCTCTTCCCATATCTGCAAATCAAGTCTGGAGTAGAGAAGGTCCCTCTTCAAGATGGTGTTCATCCCTCTTGGTCTGGGTCTAGCAGCATCTTCTGGATACAATTCTCAGTCTATGAAAATGGCAAGTTCTATTTGGAAAAGAAAAGAAATTTGTTTTTAATAATTCTGTTTGATGATGTCGATCTAGACTGGGTGTGTTGAAGGATCTAGGCCTAATCTCACTTCTGTCCCTGGCTCATGGTGTATGCTCAGGCCCCTTTTTAAGAAGTAACAAAAGGCGGCTTGGCGCCTGTGGCTCAATGGGCTAAGGCACCAGCCACATACACCTAAGCTGTCGGGTTCGAATCCAGCCCAGGCCCACCAAACAACAATGACGGCTGCAACCAAAAAATAGCCGGGTGTTGTGGCGGGTGCCTGTAGTCCCAGCTGCTTGGGAGGCAGAGGCAGGAGACTCGTTTGAGCCCAGGAATTGGAGGTTGCTGTGAGCTGTGATGCCACAGCACTCTATCCAGGGAGACAGCTTGAGGCTCTGTCTCAAAAAAAAAAAAAAAAAAAGTGAGATTCTGTCTCTAAAAAAAAAAAAAAAAAAAAAAAAGAAGTAACAAAAGGCAAGGATAGGTTAACCAACTTCCTTAGGAGAAACAAGCTTGTTTGCTATAAAGCCCAGAGGAGGACAAGGTGCTTAAAGCCATTTGAGAAATCCTATGACCATAAGTGTCAATTTATTTCTGACCCTGTGAAACAAATGAAGATCACATTACTTATATGCACATGATATATATTTGATTAAAAATTATGAGAAGGAGTAATGTATTTGAACTCCTAGAAATATAAGTTCAATGCAAAATCATAATGAGACAGAGTTATTGTACTGTAACATCTGTGTGAAAGTCTGGTGATGTAGATTGTGAATCTTGCTCATGTAGTCTATAATGGCAAAGGTTCCAAATGACATTTGTTCAATCTAAATTATATGCTTAGCTATAACCAAATCTCTTGCTAGTGGGACTTTATTAGAGTAGTGTCTTCTGTGTAGGATAAATTATTTTACAGGTCTTCATAAAAATATATACATGAAAATTTATTCTAGAGTATATGGAGATTAGATACAGCTGTAAATAAAAGAAAAAACTCTTCTTTCACTCATCCAGGCTGGAAAACTTGTCATTCTTGACACCTCCTCCTTTACCTTCCTCTCCCTCTCAGTCTTATAGATTTCACCATTTGTGGCATTTATTTTGTGGCTATGCTCACAGGGGAAATAGTTTTGAGGAGGAATATGATGAGTTGGATTTCAGGAATGTGAATATGAAGCACTGGCTTCCCAGATGGAGAGGTAGAAGAGTCAGAGCTACCAAGAAATGGATGAACTGAATTAAACCATGCGAGTTTCTCTGCTTCTGTTCTCCAGTTGTCTTGTGTTACTAACATCTAAAAGAAGAAATGGAGTTAGCTCCATGGAGTTCACTTCAGGAAATGCCTGTCTACCCTAAAAGATCAGTAGTCTTCTCTAACTGGTCTCTTCATTTCTAGTCCCTGCCTTTACAAACTGTTTTATAAAATAATGTATGCATTGTTCTCATAGCAACTCCTTAAAACATTTTGGCCTATGCCTACTGACTCTAGTCTAATTTCTTATGCTAACACACAAAGCCCTTCACAAGTCTACTTTTCCAATTTTTTAAAAAAATTTTCATTGTATCTTCTCATGCACCCATGCTTTAGTCACACTGATGTACTCTTTCTGTCCTATTTATGTTCCATGTTTTTCTTTTTTACACTTTTCCATATACTTAGGATCATCGTTAGCCCATATGGATTCTTGGTGCAAAGCGGAAGTAGGTGTCTCTTCCTCAAGACACTTTACTTCCATATGTCTGAAAATTGTTGTAATATACTGGTTGTTAGAAAGTGTCATTCTTTTGCTTCCTACTGTAAAATTCTTACAAAATATATACCAATCACCCATCTTTGAAATAACCAAAAAGTCATTAAATATATCCACACTGTGGGCTTGGTGCCTGTAGTTAAGTGGCTAGGGCACCAGCCACATACACCGGAGCTGGCAGGTTTGAATCCAGCCTGGACCTGCCAAACAACGATGACAACAACAACAACAACAACAACAAATAGCCAGGCGTTGTGGTGGGCACCTGTGGACCCAGCTACTTAGGAGGCTGAGGCAAGAGAATCACTTAAGCCCATGAGTTTGCGGTTGCTATGAGCTGTGACACCATAGCACTCTACCCAGGGTGACAGCCTGAGACTCTGTCTCAAAAAAAAAAATATATATATATGTCCACACTGTGAACAGTGGCCCCTTATACATGTCACTCCTATGTAGCAAATTGAAGAATCATGAGTAGAATCCTACTTACATTGTTCCCTTCACCTGAAACTCCCATCCACCACCATCTTCCCGTGCCCCACGGCTACTTGAAGGCTGCTTTCATAAAGCTTTCTCTGATTCTTCAAGGTGAAAATAAATCCCTTTTTACCCTGAAAATCCAGTATAGTTTATTTCTGAACCTTTCTCACAGTACTCATAACTTTCTAATAGCATTCTGTTAATTTATGAGCATCTGTTATTACTCTACTAGATTAAGTGCTCTTTTAGGGCAGGATGGATTGACAATTTACTTTTGCAGTTGCACAAGACTTGCAGAGAATTAAACTGAGGGTTATTATATGTCTCAGTTTGCCCAGACAACTGAGGTTTATGCCTGTTGTTCTGACATATGTATTAATAGTGCCTTGTTTCATGCTCAAAATATCCTAGTTAGAATGATAAATTTTGTAGTCACTCTACTTATGTGGTCTTACCTCAGTAAATAATTGATAGATAAATACATGGATGAATGAGACAGATTTGGTAGTCATCCACGTAGAAAAAGTAATTTAATATGTGGAATGGCCACCAAAAGTAGCTGCCCAAAATACTCAATTCAACTCATAGCAACAAAAATTTATTAATTCCTCTAAAGCAAAGGTGAAGCTATTCATCAAAAGAGAGAGTATACAAGCCTCTTAGAACTCGTCGATCAACTCTTCTGTGTGGGTATGGAAGTAAAACTCCACAGAAATCAAGTAGGTGGAAGAGGGGTTGAGTAAATTCACACCTAATTGGGTATAATGCATACTTTATGGGTAAAGAACACACTTATAACTTTGACTTAAAATGTATAAATGTCAATTATGTAACCAATATGTGTATCTTTGTAATATGCTGATTTTAAAAAGAGAGAGGGTATATAAAAAATGAGGGTCAAGGGCAGGACCTTTGGGGAATGCTTACATTTCAAGGATAGATAGAGGAAGAAGATCCAACAAAGGAGACAAATCAGAAGCAGTCAGAGGTAGGAGAAAAATCAGGGTAATTTGATGGAAGCCACAGAGAGAGTTTTAAGAAGGATGATGTGGTTAGCATTGGTAAAAGCTGCAGTGAGGTCAAGCAGGGTGACTTGTAAGAAAAAGCCATTGAGTTTGCCAATGATTAGGTCATTGCTGACTTTCAAGAAAGCAGTTTGAGTAGACTGTAATATAGTGGAGGGTGGAAGCTAGTTTGCAAAAGGTTAGGGAGTGACCTAATGCTGAGAAAGGAGTTCAGGAGAAATTAGGCTTGTGGAAGGAAGATGAGAAATGGGACGATAACTTGGGTCAAAGTCAGGAGAGCCCTGAATATAGACTGTGGGGGCAGGAACCATTTAAAATATATTATGGAGGCCAGGAGTGGTGGCTTATGCCCATAATCCTAACACTCTGGGAGGCCAAAGCAGGATACCTTGAGCTCAGGAGTTTAAGACCAGTGAGACTTCCGTCTCTACTAAAAATAGAAAAATTAGTGGAGTGTTGTGGCAGGTGCCTGTAGTCCCAGCGACTTGGAAGGCTGAGGCAAGGGGATCACTTAAGCCCAGGAGTTTGCAGGTTGCTGAGAGCTAGGCTGATGCCATGGCACTCCAGCCTGGACACCAGAGTAAGACTCTGTCTCAAAAAACCCAACTGATTATGGAATAATCAGTAGTGAAGAAGAAATGGGATCAAGTGTCCACATAAAGGACATAGTATTGACAGGAAAGAGAGACACAGTGCTTTCTTTGAGACAGAAGGGTTATGGGTAGAGTATCGACAAAAGTACCGTGAGTTACACAGTGTGAAGAAGGAAGTAGGGAGTGAGGGAGCTTACATGGCCACCGTCTTTGTAGTGAAGGAGGTGGCGAGGTCATCTGTGAGAAGAGGGACAGCTGGAGTAGGACTGGGGGCTTGAGAACAGTGGAAACAGTTTGGATTTAGAACAACTGTTCTAAGACGTTCCCGAGGGAGTCAACAAGAAGCCTGCCAAGCTGCAGTGCAAGCCCAGCTGAGGTTTATGTTCCCATACTGAATGAGATAGTTATTTCCACATAATCCATAGAAAATGTATTTCTGAAGCTTATTTGCAAAAAAATGTTTTTCTTCCATCAGGAAGAGAATAAAGAAACACTGGCAATTTACAATGTGGTAGAGAGTTATAAGCATTTCGTCTCCCACAAAAGACTTGTTGCTCAGTCATCCAGAAGCCTGAATGCAAACGAACACTCCATACAGGTTGTTTGTGGTAGATTAATGACATAGACCGAAAGCCAAGGATCTTCTATTTTCAGACTTACTCAGGGACAAACCTTGAGTTTCCCTGTCCAGTTCAGAGCAAAGACAAACACTGACATTTCTGTGAGATAGAGCATAAAGTTGCAAATAGCCCCTGATAAAGCCTGATTTAACCAGGCAAAATCTTTAAGCTTACAAGCAGTGTGTTAAATCCATCAAAGGCCAAATGTCAGACGTTGCCCTTTAAAGCCCAAGTAAATGACCATAGTACTGGTGGCTTAAGATGAGAAAAATTAAATATCCCTTTCTCCCACACAGGTAATCTTTCCAAATGTCATTTAATCATATATTCATAATTATTACAGTGTTCTTTAAAAAGGATAACATTTGGAGACAACTGCTTAGCCAAAGTGTTAGGCGTTATTTTCTTTAGAACAGTTTGCTTCCTTTGTTTCAGTGGGGAATCAAGGTGGCATTGGTCCAACAGCACAGCTGCCCAAGTGCATAAACAAGTGACTTCAATTCTCTTTTATCCACCTCTGTAAGCAAAGTGCAAGATTCTACACATATGCACTTAATTAAGGATATTTTCATGTGTTTGTGTTGCCAGGTTCTTTCAATGGCACATATCTCAGAGGTGAGCAGTAAAACGAATAGAAGTAAGTCTTAAGACATACATGCATAAGGTACCATAAAAGATTTCACTTCGATGTCTTTAAATTACTCAGAGTTTCCCTCTTTTGTTTACTCAGTGAAAGGGTAGTTTATTAAGCGCCACCTGCATTAAATTATATGAGTATTAATTTCCTTTGGCAATAATTAGCTTGTTTATGTACCATTTTCTTTAACCTCATCAGCTGTACCATTTCAGTGGCATTATAAAGGAAGTAGAAAAAAGCACACCATTTGGGAATAGCTTTTCTCAATCTCAAGGAAAAATATGGCTTACTCACTGCAGCCTTACATTTCTCTTTATTAACTCTGCCATGTAATCCTACTTAGCAACTGATGGGGGTGGAAATGAAAGGGGACATAGGCACAGGAATCACCCTTTTCTTCTAAAGGGTCCAGAAAACCAATTTGCTTTAATAGCAGAAATTATTGTTATTATTAACAAGCATTTATTAAGTGCCATCACTATACCAAGGATGGTGCTAAGTGTTCTTTCCATGATACTTTGTTTAATTTTCACAAAAGGAAGTTTTTTTAGAATGACAGATCTGAGGATCAGAGAAGTTAAACAATTTCCTCTATCATCACACAGCTAGAAAACAAGTGGAAGGGTTGAAATTTTAATCCAGGTTTTCTTTTCTTTCTTTCTTTTTTTTATTAAATCATAGCTGTGTACATTAATGCATTTATGGGGTACAATGTGCTGGTTTTATATACAACTTGAAATACTTACAACAAACTGGTTAACATAGCTTTCGCTGCACTTTCTTAATTATTGTGTTAAGACATTTATCTTCTATGCAGTAGATTTAACATGTACCCTTGTAAAATGCACCATAGGTGTGGTCCGACCAATTACCTTCCCTCTGCCCATCCTCCTTCCTCCCCTTCCCTTCCCGTCCTCTTTCCTCTTCATCTTGGGCTGTAGTTGGGTTATAGCTTTCATATGGAAGTGTGGGTGATTTATACATTGGTTTCATAGTAGAGCTGAGTACATTGGATACTTTTTCTTCCATTCTTGAGATACTTTGCTAAGAAGAATATGTTCCAGCTCAATCCATGTAAACATCAAAGATGTAAAGTCTACATCTTTTTTAAGGTTGCATAATATTCCATGATGTACATATACCACAATTTATTAATCCATTTGTGGGTCGATGGGCACTTGGGCTTTCTCCATGACTTAGCAATTATTAATTGGGCTGCAGGAAACATTCTGGTACAAATATCTTGGACCTAACATTCTTGATGGTCAGTGGTGGAATATATTTTAAAATTTTGGTATTCCAAAATTGAAAGTATCCTTAAAAGCATGTCTGTCTACGTCATGAAAGTTTATTAATCAAGTGTAACTCCTGTTTCCAACGAATACTCATTTTTCTTGCCTGTAGCTAGTTCTCTTCATTCTGCACATTTGTTAATTCACTGACAAATTTGCTTTTCCTCAACTATTTTTTGTTCAGCTCTGAGTTCCCATAGAGGTATAAAAGTTTACAGTCTAAAAATATTGAGGCAGTTTACACACATGGCTGCTAAATTCCAGAAGATCTTGGTTTTAACCAGCTAGTAATTATAGACTTAGCTGTGCCCTGGGCCCAATCACGGCCGCTGAAACAGAACCTCCTACTGCATAAGCCTTGAGCAAAGATAATTAGAGGAAAGCACAGGTGGCAAGTCTGTGCCCTTGGAGAAGAATTATAGTCAGTTTTCACCAGAGAAATTATAGGTTGGCATGTTGTGGGCCATACTAGCAAGGCCCTCAGTTCTCTTTTCTAACCTCTGGCTGCTGCTTGTCCCCACTTTACTTTTAAAATTTTAGTTCTGCCAGTATCTGTGGAGTGGAGGGTAGTACTCCTGAGTGGATAAGGGTAAGCTAGTGGGGAAAAGACTGAAGGGGTACATGGCACGTTTCCTCATCAACTCACTCTCTTGTCCTAGTGGTCTATTGAGTGCCTCTAGAATGCTCTGCATTGTGACTGCCCCCGGCCATGTTCTTGAGACCCAGGATGTACGGACATGATTGCTCATTATGTGCTCCTGCTGAATGGTATTTGAGAATTCAGGCTTTTAAGCTTTTAGGTATTTGCAGCCATTTTATAACTCCATGTCCTAATAGGTTTCCATTGGTATGTGAACCAAATTGCAGTCCTATCTAAGAAAAAAGTCCTGTAGGCATAAATTTTAACACCAATTCCATGAGTTCTCTAGCCCTACATGTGAATAGCATGCATATACCCCAAAGGGATGCAAGACCAAGGATAACAAACCAGTACAGTTTCTAGAATCATACTATTATCTAAAATTTGTAGCAAATTAACAAATGTGGAGCCAAGCCGTAGAGGACTCTCTGTGGAAACAAAAATTTATAATTCTAAAGCATACACTTGGTCCTCAAACTATTGAAACACAGAGTACAGGTACTCTAAATCTTTTCCATCTGATTTCCCATTCACCCACTAATGATTGTTTTATTTTCCTCCATTGTAATGCATTACATGAACAGAATAACCATGTTTCAGCCCTATCACTCACTACCTATTTTATGCTAATTTATACTGTCATAAAATAAGGCAGAATGCAAAGATGAAGGACCACTTCAAGTCTCTTAATCATGATCACTTTGAAGCTGAGGAGTGTCTGAGTTTACATCCTACAATTACCAAGACAATACAAATATTGGAGTTAAGTGTATGCATCTTAATTACAATTCATTGTTCACAATCAAAGGAAACATTAGAAGTCCAATTTAAGACTCCTGTACACATAATAGAAAGTACCAACATTATGTGCTTGAAAATGGATATGAGAAGAAAATCCATTTTTCCTTTTATTGATTTATGTGCTAGAATGAAAAATTGCTATTTGATACATGTATTTCAATTACATTTATTTTGCAAAAAGCGATGTTCACTTAGAAAATCTCATTTAGTTCTAGTTGCTTCTATTTCTGGATAAGATCAATTCTTAATTGTTGCAAAGATAGACTGTTTCCTTATAAAAAATTGAGTTTAAATAATATAAGAATCACATTTCTAACATAATTTAGACATGCTTTTCATGCACTTTTCCTTGAATTATAGTCCTTTTTTCTGTTTCTTTACATTTTTACTTTTATTATTGGACCATTAAAACAGGTAGAAAAGAAAAAAATTAAAGCAGGATCTCAAAAAGATATTAGCATTCCCATATTCATTGCAGCATTATTCACAATAGCCAAGAGGTGGAAGCAAACTACGAGTTCGCAAACAGATTAATGGTTAAAGGAAATGTGGTATGTACGTGCTGATATAGTTTGGATATTTGTCCCCTGCAAGCCTCATGCTTTTTTTTTCTTTTTCTTTTTCCTTTTATTAAGTCATATATACATAGATCATGAATACATTTATGCCTGTGTGGGATTCCACGTGTTACTTTTTTGTACAAACTGGAGTGGTTACATCTAACTAATTATCATAGCTTCCACCTCATTTACTTAATTACTGTGTTAAGACATTTGTGTTCTACACTTGATAGATTTGAATTGTGCCCTTGCAATATGTTCCATAGGTGTGGTCCCACCATTTACTTTTCCTCTATAAAACCCCACCCTCTACCTCCCATCTCCCTCCCCTTTTTTCCTTCATTGGGCTACTGTTGTGATTCATTTTTCATATGAAAGTGTGAGTGATTGTAAATTGGTTTCATATTAGTACTGAGTACTAATATGAGTACTATTGGATTTTTTTTTTCATTCTTTTTTTTTTTTTAGTTTTTGGTCAGGGGTGGTGCCCTACTCCTTGAGCCACAGGCACTGCCCAAATATTTTTTTTTTTTCATTTTTTGGGACAGAGCCTCAAGCTGTCACGCTGGATAGAGTGCCATGGCATCACAGCTCACAGCGACCTCCAATTCCTGGGCTCAAGCAAGTCTCCTGCCTCCGCCTCCCAAGTAGCTGGGGCTACAGGTGCCTGCCACAACGCCTGGCCATTTTTTGGTTGCAGCCGTCATTATTGTTTGGCGGGCCTGGGCTGGAGTCTAACCCGCCAGCTCAGGTGTACGTGGCTGGCGCCTTAGCTTTCATTCTTTATATACTTTACTAAGAAGAATATTTTCCTGCTCCATCCTCATAAACATAAAAGATATAAGGTCTCCATCTTTTTTATGACTACATAGTATTCCATGGTATACATATACCCCAATTTATTAATCCATTCATGGGCTGATGGGCATTTGGGCTTCTTCCTTGACTTGGCAATTATGAATTGAGCTGCAATGGCCAGTCTGGTGCAAATACCTTGGTTGCAGAGTGATTTTTGGTCTTTTGGATATACACCTAGTAGAGGAATTGCAGGATCAAATGGCAGGTCTACATTTACATCCCTAAGTGTTCTCCAAACTTTTTTTCCAAACGGAATGTACTAGCTTGCGTTCCCACCAGCAGTGCAGAAGTGTTCCCTTTTCTCCACATCCATGCCAACATCTGTAGTTTTGGGGTTTTGTGATGTGGGCTACTCTTACTGGAGTTAGATGATATCTCAAATCTATGTAAATCTTGTAATCTATATCAAGTCTATGTAATGCCAGCTCCCCTTCCCCTTCCACCATGAGTGGAAGCAGCCTGAGGCCCTCACCCTCACCAGAAGCAGATGCTGGCACGATATTTCTTGTAATCTATAACCCATGCCTCAAATAAACCTCTTTTTAAATTAATTGCCTAGCCTCAGGTATTCCTTTATAGTAACATAAGTGGACTAAAAACATATAGTTAAATAAGAAGGGGATCTTGTCACATGCTACAACATGGAGGATATTATGCTAATTAGAATAAACCAATTACAAAAAAAGAGGAATACTGTGTGATTCCACTCATTGAAATAATCTAAAGTAGCCAATCAGTTGTGGATTACCTGCTTAAAGAAAGTAGTCAAACTCATAGAAACAACAGACAGTAGAATGGTGTTTGCTAGTTGAGGGGGGAATGAGAAATGAGTATATAGTTTCAGTTTTGCAAGATGAATAAGTTGTATAGCTCCATCACACAGTAACATGAATATAGTTAATACTACTAGATACTCAAAATGATTAAGATGGTGAATTTATTTTATTTTTTATTGTGTATATTTCAAGTGTACTACATGATACTACACTTGTATACAAGTGTACACATTTTTTTGATATACAAATGTATATAGAGAAATGATTACTATTGTCAAGCAAATTAGTATATCCATCTCACATAGCTGCCTTTTTATCTGGTAAGAGCATCATCTTATTCCTACTACTCTTGCTATATTCTCTGAATAAATTTTTTATATATTCAACATTATTAACTATAGTCATACTGTACATTAGATTTCAAGGTTTATTCATCCTACATATTTGCAGCTTTGTACCAGTTGACCTGTATATCCTCATTTCTCCCTCCTCCTTTCCTCCTGCCTGTATGCCACATTTTTTAGATTCCACATAAATATTACTTATTGTATTTAGATCCTAAATACTACAAACATCATGTAATATTTTTCTTTCTGTGTCTTTCAGTTATCAAAATCTCCTCCAGGTTTGGCCATGTTGTCACACAAATGACAAGATCTCCTTTTTATTGAGGGCTGAAGAATATTTTATTGTCTGTATAAACCACAATTTCCCCATTTATTCATGTGTGGACAGATATTTCAGTTTTTTCCTTATCTTGGCTACTGTAAATAATGCTTCAATGAACATAAGAGCAGAGATTTATTTTTATTTTGAGACAGAGTCTAACTATGTCACCTCGGTAGAGTGCTGTGGCATCACAGCTCACAGAAACCTCCAACTCCTGGGCTCAAGTAATTCTCTTGCCTCAGCCTCCCAAGTAGATAAGAGCACAGGTATTTTTATGAGGTGCAAATTTAATTTGAGTATATGATAGTTCTAGTTTTAATTTTTTGAGGAGCCTCTATTCCCTCCCTCCTTCCCTGTCTTCCTCCCTCCATCCTTCCTTCCTTCCTTCCTTCCTTCCTTCCTTCCTTCCTTCCTTCCTTCCTTCCTTCCTTCCTTCCTTGACAGAATCTTGCTATATTGCTAAAGATGATCTTGAACTTCCTGGCCTCAAGTGAACCTCCCACCTCAAAAAGTTAAAATTTACACAATTTCCCATAATGGAAAATTGCATTCTCACCAACAAATTTTATGTGTTTATTATCATAATTTTAAAAAAAGTAAGTTTTCATGAGCCATTTAAAAAATCTAAAAAAATGGTAAAAAAAGATGAGATCATATTGGAGTAGCGTGGGCCACTAATTCAAATATGACTGGTGTCCTTATAAGAAGATGGCTACGGAAAAAAAAAAAAAAAAGATGATGGCTATGTGAAGATACATACGTAGGAAAAATGCTACATGATAATAAAAACAGAGATTGGAATTATGCAGCTGTAAGTGGAGGAATGCCAGATTGCCAGCAAGCTACCAGCTCCAGGAGGAAGCAAGGATGGACTCCCCTGTAGAGAAAATGTTTCCCTGACAACACCTCATTTTGAACTTGTGTCCTAGAGAAATGTAGGAGAATAAATTCTGTTTGCTTTATGCCACCCAATTTGTGGTACTTCATTATGGCAGCGCTAGGAAATCAATACAAGCAAAGATGGTGCCTCTTTTGGTCACTTCTGTATCCCCAGCATCTCAATAAATATTTGTTGAATTAAGAAATGGACAAAACTAGACAGATTAGCAGTGATGTCCTAGCAAATATTTTGACAACTGGCTCTTGGGTGGGGGCTGATTTGTAGCATATACTGATTTTCTCATCATGGCTGATTTTAAGTTATCAAGTGTGATACCCAAATTCCTGGAAATTCAATAATGGGCTCTACTGAGCAGATAGGGGGAGATCCAGCACTTCACTACTGGTGTACTGAGCCCTCATGTACCTATTGCCCAGCTTTAACAATTATCAACTCATGGTAAATCTTGTTTTATCTCTACCCTTACCCATTTTTCCCACCTGTGTTATTTTAAGGCAAAACAATACTTTGACAGATTAAATTTGATAAAGTAACACTTTCTGGGTGAAGGGCTCAACTATAACTTGGGCAAACAACCTCACCTAATCATTTGTACCCATATATCAATCTGAAATAAAAAATAAATTTGATAAAATAAAGCTCATTCATAATATTTCTATTTCTTTGTTATATCAAAATATTAAGGTTATATAAATGTTTTTGTTACATGGATGCATTATATAATGTTGATGTCAGGGTTTTCAATGTGCCCATTACCAGGACAGTGTTTACTGTACCCAAATAGATAAGATTTTATCCTTCACCCTCCTCTCCCCTTCTTAGTTTCCAATGTCCTTTACCTCTCTTTGTGCCCTTGTGTACCCATTGTTTAGCTCCCACTTATTAGCGATAACATGTCTTGTTTTTCCATTCCTAAGCTACTTCAATTGGAATAAAATTCTTGCGTTCATCCAAGTTGCTGCAGAAGACATTATTTCATTTCTTTTTACAGCTGAGTAGTACTCCACAGTGTATACCTGGGTCATTATGAACATTTTGAAATGCACAAAAATCAAGAAACGTAAAATCTGCATGAATTGAAAGAATCGAAGCCCTCCCAGCAGTACCGATAAGCCAAGCAAGTTGAAACTTGCATGAGTGAATCAGAAAGGATGCTGTTGACTGTATTTCTTGGAAGTGAAATAATTAACCATAACACAATCTCTCTGAAATTTCATAGTGACCCACATGTATACCACATTTTTTTTATTCACTCATGAATTTATGGGCTTGGGTTGATTCCATGTCTTTGCAATTGTGAATTGTGCTGCAATAAAGATTTAAGTGCAGATGCCTTTTTGATAAAAAGATTTCTTTTCCTTTAGGCAGATACCTAGTAGTGGGATTTCTGGATTGAATTGCTAGGTCTAATTTGAATTCTTTTGAGGAATCTCTATGCTGTTTTCCACAGGGCCTCTATTTGCAACTTTTAGTTCTCTCCTTGAGAGTGGCATGTGGGGGTTGCTTCTAGTCTGCTATCTTGGCTTCCAACCAATAGTTTTAGTGTGTATTTCTAAAAGAGAAGGACAGTTAAAAATAACCACAATAGGGCGGCTCCTGTGGCTCAAAGGAATAGGGTGCTGGCCCCATATGCTGGAAGTGGGTTCAAACTCAGCTCCGGCCAAAAACTGCAAAAAACAAAACAAAACAAAACAAAACAAAATCAAAAACACCCACAAACAAACAAACAAACAAAAAAACAATACTGTTATTGCACCTAGAGTTTGATAATATCTTAATATAATCAAATATCATGTCAGTATTCATATGTTAGATTGCCTTATAAATACCATTCTCCCTCACCCCCCCTTGCATTGCTTGTTTGTTTAAATCAGCATCCAAAAAGAATACACATTATAATTATTTCTTAGGTATCTTAATTATTTTAATCTACAGGTTGCCATTCCATCTTGTAATTTATTTATTCATGAAACTGAATCCTTTGTCCTGAGTAGTTTCCCACTGTGTGATTTTGTTGCTTTTCCATCAGAAAATATACAAGGTCTAGTTGTCTCTTTTAGAATGTTTGCCACAGTTTGGCGCTTGTAGCTCAGCCACTAGGGTGCCAGCCATGTACATCAGAGCTGGAGGGTTCGAATCCAGCCCGGGCCTGCCAAACAACAATAACAACTGTAACCAAAAAATAGCTGGGCGTTGTGGTGTGCACCTGTAGTCCCAGCTACTTGGGAGGCTGAGGCAAGAGAATTGCTTACCCAAGAGTTTGAGGTTGCTGTGAGCTATGACGCCATGGCATTCTACCCAGGGTGGCAGCTCAAGACTCTGTCTCAAAAAAAAAAAAAAAAAAAAATAGAATGTAAGCCACTCACCATTAATGATCAATACCTGTATATGGTATTAACTTATTTAAGGTTGAAAATGGTTATGTTCTCATTTATCATCCCTTCTTCATTTATGAGCTGGTATACTTCCACATGAATAAAATTTCCTTACATTCACTTATGGGTTACCCTGGGGTACAGTGCATGTGGGAAAGGCAGGATGAATGCTTAAGTTCTTTCCCTTATTTCCGTCTTTCAAAAATAGCAGATTGGTTTATTTGTATCTTCCAAGAGTGACCAATTTTTTATTTCCTTTAGCCTCATGAAATTAGAGGTTTAAACATATTTGATGGGTTTCAATCCATCACAGATTAATATTTTTATTGATACTGAAATTGTCCCATTTTTACCCATTGAGATGTTTCAGTTTGTATTCTGACCTTTTTTTTTGGTATTCTGACTTCTTTTGACATGTTCCTACAAGTCTTTGATAGCTTTCTTTCTGTTAGTGTATATATATATATATGAACATTTCTTCTTGAATAAATAGCTGATTTCAGCTATGAACAGAAAATGTACAAGTAGACACTGGAACATCTCATCATACTAACAGAAAGGAAAATATCCATTTCAGTATCAATAAAAATATTCATCTGTAATGGATTGTATATATGTGTATATATAATCTGTATATATATATATGTATACAAACACACACACACACACACAGAATGTTTCCATATATATGTATGGAAAATTAGCCACTCACCATTAATAGCCTCAAATTAATAGGAGGGTACAAATGTTTAGGTTACATTGTTTTCAATTCTAAAGATAAAGTTCAAGTTGTAGTTGAGCCCTTCACCCAGGGGGTATGCTGAACATCCTCACATTGTGCACGTTAGGTGAGTTTCCCCCAATTGTCATTACCTTTTATTGGAAAATGTTATTTGGAAACCAAAATCAGGACACTTAAGATACTCATTACTACTGAGCTGGATATTGTTTCAAGATCTTTTCAGTAAACACAGCCAGTATTTTTTAAAGATAAAATACATTATACATTCAAACTAATACTTTCAGTTCAATTTCAGGACAGAGCATAAAGGTCTTCTATTTTCTATTTGTTTATTTTATTTTATTTTTTTTTGGCATGTAAAAGTTGAACAAGATGATGTAATCAAATTTATATTCTTTTTTTGCCTTTTTTTTTTTTTTTTTTGAGACAGAGTCTCACTCTGTTGCCCAGGCTGGAGGACCGTGGTATCAGCCTAGTTCATGGCAACCTCAAACTCCTGGGTTTAAACCATCTTCTTGCCTCAGCCTTCCAAATAGCTGGGAATACAACTACAAGGACCAGCTAGTTTTTCTATTTTTAGTAGAGATGGGATCTCATTCTTGCTCAGGCTGGTCTCGAACTTCTGAGTTCAAGCAATTTTCCCATTTTGGCCTCCCAGAGTGCTGAGATTACAGGTGTGAACCACTGTGCCTGGCCTTTGCTCTTGAATTTTGAGTTACAGAAGGGATTTCCTTACTCCCAGATATAGGTAAATTCACTCATATTTTCTAGTACTGATTTTTTTCATTTAAATCTCTGATAAAGATGGAATTTATCATGTTTGTGGTGTGAAGAATGGGTCCAATTTTATCTTTTGTCCTTATGGTTACCTAGGTATCCCAATAACATTTGTGAAAAAGTTCATATTTTCCCCACTGATTTGAGGTACTACTTTTATTGTAAACCAAACTTGCATATGTAAGTGAGTATATATGGATTTTATTTTCTGTTATGTGCCTGTCTTATCATTGTATTTGAATTGCAGAGATTTTATGTTATATTTGAATATCAGATGGGGCTAGTGCTCTTCCCCTGGGTTCTTATTTCTCAGAGATTTTTCACCCATTTTTGTTTTTTCTTCCCAAATGAACTTTGTAATTTTGAATTACAGTTTTTAATAATTTATATTTAACCAGCTTGCAGGCAATTTAATTATTAGTTTTCTTTATTAGAAAAGAAGTTAGCACTTTGGGAGGCAGAGGCAGGAGGATTGCTTGAGGCTAGGAGTTTGAAACCAGTCTGAGCAACATAGTGAGGCTCCATCACTACAAAAAAGAAGTAGCCACGCATTGTGGTGCATGCCTGAAGTCCCAGCTACTTAGAAGGTTGAGGTAGGAGGATTGCTTGAGCCCAGAATTTTGAGGCTGCTGTGAGCTGCGATCAAGTGATCATAACACTGCATTCCATTCTTGCTCTGGGTGACAGAGCAAGATCCTGTCTCTACAAAACAACAACAACAAACCAAAATAGAAAAAAAAAAATAAAACGTAAAAGAAGGTTAGGGGACAGTTTGGGTTAGGGGGG